>JAPMNP010633037.1:0-19448 GCA_029874935.1 Atherina boyeri
ATGCTTATATCACTGACAACCGCAATTTAGCCAGGATATTCTCATTTCAAAAACGGATTTGCAGCCCCTAAATGATATTGTTTACATTTTGTGTTGATATTTGATGAAATCTCCCAATCGGGGGGAGGTGGAGGGTTCTAGAGTATCCAGAACTTCTGTGTATATTTTTGTTGACCTATTTTGGCCATTTTTAAGAATTTCTTACATCGGCTACGGTTTCACATGATTGCAGTACCAGTTTCGGCCAGAATCTTACATACAGTACCTTTTTTAAAGCTGAATTCTACAGATGATAAGAGTTGATATTGTGAAGTATTGCACCATTGTTTTGTTTCACCAGCCACAGGAAAACACCAGTGTCCTCAGCGGTAGTCCTTCGATTGAGATGAAGTGTCTGTCTTCAAAACAGCACAATGTGAATGATCTGTGCAGCACATTACAGCAAAGTGTTGAAAATGAGACGGTGAGAAAAACAAAATTGAACTATTTAGTGGTAAGCACCTTGGTTGAGACGTATCAGTTCAGGTAACACAACTCCCCATAGATGATCTCCAACTCCTCTTGCTTCGGCGATGATGTTTGCAATGCTGAGATCCAAGTAAATAAAATTGACAAAAGCGATTCCCCTCATCCTGCCGCTTGGCCTACAGTGAGTGTCATGCTTAAGAAAAAAAAAACTACTGACGTTTGTACACCAAACATGTAACTGTGATGATGGTTTCTCTGTAACTGAAAGGACAAGACGCCCAGGCGTACAGTCATTAGCAAGAGAGGCTGCATGACGTGGAGTTCTGAGGATATGGACAGTCTCACAGAGGACATAGACCAAGCTTCAACTCCCAAAAAAAGGAGACTGTCCAGGTTGAGCAGCCAAGAGAAAATAAATGTGCAGATCAAAAAAGAGAACAGAGAAGGTAGGAGTTTCAAACTCGACAGCCATTGTGGTCACATCCTACTGCCCAAAACAAAGGTTTCCACAAAGGTTATGTTTTAGTTTCAGTTTGTCCATCAAAGCGTTGGTGCCATTCGATGTGTCTGAGTGACCCCGATACTGCCATCCTCATCGGAGGGGAATCTTCAGATCAAAACCACTGCAATGACTCTCTGTGGAAGCTTGAGTTAGGTTAGTGAAGTTTATTTGCAAGATTAGTCCTTTGTATCCATGAAACATGTTGGCTTCTTTTTAATAAGATGAAGGCATTGGATGAATAATGTGTAGCACCACAGGGCGAATTAATACAACTCATAAGTCCTTGAACTCCTGTTTTAGATTAATTGCATTTCTACATGATTGTTACCTAGCCTCTTTTTCAGATAGTGACTTCTGGTTCCTAATGAACTCCTCTGCTTCTGGACCGGTGCCTCTATGTGCTCGAGGACATACAGCAACCTATGACCCAGACTCGAAGGGAGTCTTTGTGTATGGTGGCCTGAGGGAGGGTCAGCGCTACAGCGAGCTGTACATCCTTAATACTCTGACCTGGAAGTGGAAGCTTGTCACTGTAGGTTTGTTCGAAGTTACTCACATATTGCTCTCAGCTATTATTTTTAAGACATATGAACATGTTTATGAGATACTTTTTTTTTTTTTTGCTACTTTTGTGTATTTTAAGGCAAAAGGGAATGTGCCAAATTTGGCTTATCATTCTGCAACATTTTACAAGAGGGAGCTTTTTGTTTTTGGAGGAGTTCAGCCAAGCCATACACTGGGGGATAAATCCTGCAGTAATGCTCTATTCATCTTTAACCCAGAGTATGAACTGTGGTACCAGCCCATTGTGGACGGGGATAGGCCTCTACCTCGGTTTGGGTTAGTCTTTGCGAAACAAGCAAAATAAACTTACTATATAACCTAAATCTCATGCTGGAACATTAACACAGTATTTATTGAATAGGCACTCAGCCACACTTCTCTCTCACAAGTTGGTCATATTTGGTGGACGGAAGACTGCCACCTACCTTAATGATCTCCACGTTTTAGATCTGGGTAAGATGGAGACATACTTGGTGCCTTAGGTGAGAACTTTGTGCCCAGGTTCATACTGATGGTTGAATTTTCCTTTCTGAGTGAAGGATTTATGGAGTACACAGCTGTGAAATGTGTGAACATGCCACCGGTGCCTCGAGGGTGAGTAGAGAACCGATCAACTTTGATAAATGTCATCAATGTAGCCATCTGATCCTACTATTTTTGGGGATGGATGGAAGGAAGGAATTGTACAGTCTAACATTTCCTTTTTGTTGAACATGAATGAATGGACAGGTTCCATGCAGCACTTCCAGTTCTGGACAACAGGATTTTGGTCAGTGGAGGTTGCAGTGCAATTGGAGTGCTCCAGGATGTACACATCTTTAACATTGGTTAGTACTTTTGTCCCTCACTGTTATTCTTTGTGCCAGTTGCATCTGTTAATTCATCCAAAAGAATTATCCCACAATATGTAATCGTATTTGGATAATTTTTGTTTAAGGAGAGTAATCATCTGCTTTGTTTCCCTTAGATACCAGCATGTGGAGCTCTGTGGCATCTCCACTGCTTTGCTCCAAGCCTCGTGCTGGACACAGTATGATAAATCTGGGCAGGGCCATCCCAACAGATACGCTGGACCATAGACGGGGTGAACGCACAGATATCCAGTGCACCCTGTTGGTGTTTGGTGGGTCAGACTGTTCTGGTTCATTCTACAATGACACAGTCAAGTGCACTGTGATGATTGCTGTTGACAAGTGATTATATTTTAAACTGCTGGGAATGCCGTGATTTGATGTGACAAAAATGTCTATTGTCCTACGCTTGATTTGAGTCTGACATAATCATTCATACCATCACCTGACGGGCAGTATGCTGCAAGCAGTGATCCCTGAGGTTTTAAACTTTGCATAACAAATTTCTAATCTGCATGTTTTACACATTATGTGCTTTACCTGTTCTCTAAATGTCAGTATGAATCTGAGAGTTAAATCTTGGCCTGTGAAAATTAAAGACTAAATTAGATTTTATATCAAAGTGTTAATAAATATTTTTAACTCCATGTTTGAGTTTATTTCAAATGACTGCACTTAAACAGGATCTTTTAAAGCAATTTATTTAACACTGTACATTTCTCAAGCTGCAAGTCATTTTATGCACGAAGATCATCAGGTGTATCTGGTTGGCGAGATGGGTGGCTAACTTTGAAAGCTTCAATCCCAAGTAAGGTCTCATTTAACCTTTTGATAGTTGGATACTGTCCCACATCCACTTTGAACCTGCAGGGATTAAAAAGACAGCAGTGATGTGCCTCTGCATTAGGTATTTCAGCTTGGTCTGGATATATTTGTAAATTAATTTCATATTAAAGACTAGCTGTAATCACGTTGACTAAAGAACCAATGAAATTCATGTTGGATCTGTGTTCAATGTGCATCTTAAGTTTTAAATATCAAAGTTTTCATGAAATGTCTTATTACATACCTTTCTGCATTATAGACCTGTGGGACCAGACAGATGTCTGCCATGGAAATCTAAAAGAAAGCATTGATCAGGATGAGAAATCTCCATGGTATCTTCTCCCTCTGCTTATTTTTGATCTAACAATCCATGCTCTTACCTCATCACCTACACAGTATTTTCCTGATGTCTGCTTCAGAATTGGCTCTAATGCTGGTGAAGAACAAACAGTGAGTATGCACTGTCCTGCAAACATTATTCAGGTAGTGTGTGTGTGTGTGTGTGTAGGCTTCCACTAACCTTGAAAACCACGATTAATGAAGTGTTGTGCCCACTGCACTTTCTCTGCTCCTATTTTCTGAAGCACGGACAAATTCTGAAACATGAACATTAATTATTACTGTAATGTTT
Organism: Atherina boyeri; assembly: GCA_029874935.1. Classification (NCBI taxonomy): domain Eukaryota; kingdom Metazoa; phylum Chordata; class Actinopteri; order Atheriniformes; family Atherinidae; genus Atherina; species Atherina boyeri. Next base: position 3,842 of record JAPMNP010633037.1, read on the forward strand.
ATCTTTGTGAACCGGGGTGGAGAACAGTTTCTCAGTTTTCTGCTCACCTGCAGAGGCTGAATCCCAGAGGCAATGAGGTCACTTATAATTCGAACCTGGGCACGTGCCTTTGGGTCTGCTGGGAGTAGACGAGGTCCCGGTCTGGTTTCATCGATGTACTGGATCACTGCCAACTACAGGAGCAAAATATTTTCAGTAGTAGTAATAGAAGTTTGAGTAAAACATATTTTGGGAAGATACTGTGGTTGGAGTTGACTTACTGACTGTGAGAGGGTGATGCCATCAATTTCAACGGCAGGCACTTGCTGCATGGAGTTAAATGTTTTGTACTGCTCTGTAAGCTTTGGACAGAAAACCTTTTAATTAGTTTAATAACATTGCTTGCATAAATATTTTTCATTTGAACAAATCTTTTATACTTTTAATTTATTTTTTATTTTTTTTAAAAAAGGTCTGCGAAATGTGTAAAATAAACAAACAATACGAGTAATTTTAAATACTTTAAACCCAATAAGTTTTCAATTGGTAACAGGTATTGGCACCAGGACTCCTTTAGTGAAGAGCTATGCTGCTATATGTGCAGAATGGGGTCAGGTCTAGTTGAAGATCTCCAAATTAAAGATGTCTAGATGGGATATGTTGGAGTAAAACCTGTAACAGTCAGCCATGATGGTACTTTCACAGATGTGCAGGTTACCCATGTGCACTAATGCACCCCCATACCTCCACAGATGCTGGTTTTTAAATCACTGAGAACAAGACCGATGATCCGTTTCTTGTATGGCTAGAAACGTGACATTCATGATTTTCAAAAAGTTTTTAACCATGTTACTGTTAACCTTAATAAACTCAAACAGCGAAAATTCCTGAGTCTGTTTCTACCACAGAACTGTCTGGTTTTTATGCAGTGATGGCTGAGGGCCTGAAAATGACAGATCTTCTGATGTAGGCTTTCATCTCTGGCCTTTGGGTATAAAACTTTTCCAGATTTTTTTAGATTATGATGTCCCTAAACTGTGCTGTTTGCTGTTGAGAAACATTCTAAAATTGTTTAGAAAAAAGGATCAGTCTTTCACAAAGTGGATAACACTTTCCCATCTTTTCTTAAGACTCTGCCTCTCAGGAATTTTACTTTTTGAACCTTGTTATGAGCTGTTGTGCTGCTCCTTTTTAATAGCTTATTTTTGTTAATGCATTGCTGGCATGAAATTTACAAATATAAATCTACAATTAGCTTTTTATTATTTTTTTTTTACTCTTACCAATTATACATAGTTTTTTAGATACATTATTGTTTCTCATACACATTTCACACATTGTTTTTTTATATATTAAGATATAAGATGTCTCCATTGATTACAATATTTAAAAAATGTATGCAGTGTGTCATTTTGCTTTTTTTATGGAGACTGTGTATCCGTTTACCTGTTGTCCGCCATCCTTGATGAGATTAACTGGAACTTGGTCATATTCAATTTCTTTAAGAGCAAAAGCTGTGCAAAAAAACTCAATTAACTTTTAATTTTATGTCAAAATTATTTAGATAGAAGGCAAGCAGATGAAAGAGATGGCATGACTTACCAATGCGGACCCTCCAGGAGCAGGAACTTCTGAAGTATCCATGAAGAACAGGCTGAATAGAAAGGCAACAAAATAAAGCAGAAAGTTCTGAGTAAAGTTGAAAGTTATTACAATTTCTCCACATGCACGTCAATAGTGTTTTAGTTCACCTTGGATTGGGACATAGCTCTTTGGATCTAGGTTTCCCTCAACCAGAGTGAATCAAGTTTTGCAGGAAGTTTTTCTACAAATTATCCTCATCCTCCAGCAGCCAATAGGAAGTGTCCCTAAATTCCCTCCTACCTACTCTTTGGTCCATGACTAAGCAGTATTTGGGCTTCATATGGTTCACATTAGGCAGACAGAGCACACACACACTTAGCAAACATTTCATGCTTTATTACTTTACCTTGGCAAGGGAGACTAACGTCAAATGCATTGCTGCTGTGATAAAACCTTGTTAGAACAGTATCATTTGCTTAAAGAACCGTATATTATGTTGAGTACATTTCACAATATAATCCCTCTTCATGGCCTCTACAACAGGTAAATAATGCCAAGTATACACACCGCTTTTCTAGGGCAGTTAACAGAAAGTAGACTACTAGCAGGGGGCTCTCGGACACAACTCCAAGTTGCATAACTTCCTGTTTTAAGAAAGTGGAGGACGGGCTCATTTATAATTATCCAATCATTAGTCGAGTTGTGTACCTGAGGCGGGATTATATAACGATTCAGATGGTGATTGGAAAGAGTGCTCACCAAACTGACCAATCACGCCGCGGTTCTTCTATGGGAGTGCGAACATTGAGCGTATCGTGAGCTTGAATTTTTCTCAGAGACCGCCCTCTGGTAATTAATCCCTGTGATTGAGGAACCCGATTGCTGTCTTCTGCTGGCCGCGGTGCAAACTCCGGAGTTGGCCAAGTCCAGTTTTTTCCACAATGGCATCAACAGCATTAAGATCAGTGCTGAGGACTAAGGTAAGCTGTGAAACGGCTGCTTTGAAACTGCCCAGACGGGTCAGCTGTCTTTGTTTACAAAGTGCAAGTGTCATGTGCTGCAGGATTAATGTCTGGGTTATTTTCGCAGAAATAGGATTAACTTCAATCGTTTCCTCAGGAGTTATGTCTGACTGCAGGCGTTTTGATTTCCACTCAGCACTGTTATATATTAAAGCACTAAGAAACCCAACAGTGCACCTGCAGACTGATCTCCATTCATTCTCTCTCAGCTTGACTTTGTCCTCTTTTCACAAGTCCACAATTACTAGTTGCTCATTAATCTTGTGGGCCAACAAGCTGCAGCTGGATTCAGCTGGTTATGTTTTTTAAAAAAATTTCTTAAACACAATATATTAACCAAAGTTGCCTTGTTTAGTTTTTTTAAAAATGGATGCATAATGGAAACTCTTTAATAATTCGATTTATTTATTTATTTTTCAGGTCCCTCTTGTTGGCCGTATGTGCTACTCCACCTCCTCATTGGTGAGTGAATAACTGCACCATTAATTGTTCTAACAATTCATTGTTAATCTGTGGTGATGATGATGATGATGATGATGATGATGATGATGATAATGTGATGTTTCTTCACAGCCAACTGTTAAACTTTTCATCGATGGGAAGTTTGTTGAATCAAAGTCTTCAGAATGGCTGGATATTCACAATCCTGTAAGTATTTAATCTAATCTGGACCATTAAACACTATTATATGACATCCATGTGCTTAATGATAAGCTGGTGTGCTTTGGACATTATCATGTCCCTTACACTTTATCAGCAGAAATCTGTGGTGTAGCTTCAGCCATTTTAAAAGGTGATTTTGAAACCTAACCTTTTTAAAAACAGCCCTCTAAAGCCTGAGTGGTATTCTGAAAACTTACAGTTGACACTGTCCTTTTTTTTTTTTCAGCCTCTGAAAGATTGACTGCTTTAAAATATCACTTGAGTGGTTAAACTTTCAAGACTTCGACAATGAGTCGGGTATTTAAAATGATAGATAAAAGCATACAAAAAGAAGAAATGTGCTCCCCTGTTGCATTTTGTCTGAATGGGTTAACCTACTTGTGGCAAAATGTTTGTGCATGCTTACTGGTGTAAAATAGTTTCTTGTAAAATGACCAAAGAAAAATAATTTGTTATATAACTATATGTAAGAATAGATTGATAGTATTAGTTCAATTGGCGCAATTCAATTGATAGTCATTTAAAAAAATATGATAACATGAATTGATTAATCTTGATTGTCACACGTTTTCCTTTACTACAGGCTACCAATGAGGTGATTGCTCGAGTACCAAAAGCCACCCAGGAGGAGATGCTGGCTGCCGTAAACTCGTGCTCAAGAGCTTTTCACTCTTGGTCCGAGACCTCCATCTTGGCTCGGCAGCAGGTCTTTCTGCGTTATCAGCAGCTTATCAAGGACAACATTGTAAGTCAAAGGGTGTGGGGTGTGCTGACCTGAAAACACAAGTATTATCACGTAGAACAACATTTTTAACTTGGAAAGTTAGAGCATAGTTGGAGCATCATTCATGATATGAATGACTACTTGTGTTTCAGAAAGAACTTGCCAAAGCTATCACCTTGGAACAGGGCAAGACCCTTGCAGATGCAGAGGGGGATGTGTTCAGAGGATTGCGTAAGTTTATCTGACTCACGTGTGCACAGATACCTTTTTTACAGAGGCCAATGTATAGCTAAATATTTACATTTGTATCCATGGGAAGGTCAGAGATTAGGTTATTCTAGTTCTGCCAATTGTAAACTCAAAACAAAGGGAAGGTCATTATTTGACCTTGTTGAATAACCAAGACTTTTTCTACATTTAAACTTCTGCACCATAAAATGCATAGTGTGTCATAAAAAGAAAAGAAGTCAGAACATTGAATAAAGACTTCTTCGGACCCCACCAAAGGTTGTCAGTGTTGTTCAGGTCGGAACTCTGTTGCGTCTCATGATTTCTGAACCATTATTTGACAGTATGAACCTGATGATTCCTGACATTGTCATCTTGGAATATGCCTGTGCCATCAGCATAAAAATATTGAGGGGAAAACCTATTTTTTGCAGTTTCTTCAGGTAGTCAGCTGACTTCCTGTTTTTTGGGCACACATTGCTGAACCCAGACCAGATCATAGTGCTGCACTCAGACTTTTACAGTATAAACACTAAGTATCAATGTCTGATGGCCTTCTTCAGATGCTCCAGACTCCGATCTTTATACACCTTTTTTAAGCATCCTGTCTTTTGGTTTAGCCTGAGTAAGTAATTTTCTTGAGGTTACCCAACTGTTTAGTCCCAATACCTTGAGAGTTAACTTCATATTATATCTGCGGAAATGCTCAAACTTTAATTATTGTATAATCTAATTTATTCTTATGTTGACTTTCTGCAATTTGACTTCACCAAATAAAGTTAAAATGAAATTGAATTGCATAAATCAACGCATTTGGATATACATCTTGGTGCTGTTGCCTCCAAGCAATCAAATCAGTCTGATTTTTAAATGATATTTGACTGGAACTAATGTGAAAATGTGCCAGCGTGATGGTCCCTGCAACAGATTGGTGACCTGTCCAGAGTGTACCCCGCCTCTCGCTTGCTAATAGCTGGGAAAGGCTCCAGCTCCCTGCAACCCTAAATTGCATAAAGCGGTATAGATGATGGATGGATAAATGTGAAGATGTGTTTACATGATGTGTGGGATTTCTACCTCTCCTTTTGCAGAGGTTGTGGAGCATGCTTGCAGCGTCACTTCCCTGATGCTTGGTGAAACTCTCCCCTCTATCACCAAAGACATGGACACTTACACCTACCGCTTGCCCATTGGGGTGTGTGCTGGCATTGCCCCATTTAACTTCCCTGCCATGATCCCCCTCTGGATGTTCCCAATGGCCATGGTGTGTGGCAACACATACCTGCTGAAGCCTTCAGAGCGGGTGCCAACTTGCACCATGCTGCTGGCTAAGATGCTGCATGATGCCGGTGCTCCAGATGGGACACTAAACATTATCCACGGGCAGCATGATGGTAAGAGTTGGCTTCTGTTTCCTTTTCCCAATGACTGTCAGAATGTAAATAGCAGGATGGTGGCTTAAGGTTACTTTAGGACTGGAATCAGAGGACGAAAGCTTATGTTTGTATTTTGTTTGGCTCTTTTTCTATTGGCACAATTAACTAGCTATAATATGTGTTGCTAAACAGAAATAAGTTTCTAAATTTTCTCTAAAGTACACTGTAATAACTTATGATTAGACTTCATTTTAGTACGTGGTTGCTTAAACGTCTCTGTTACTCATATATGACACATCCGTTATTGATATTTTGTGGCTGATTTAATAAACATTTTAAAATAAGCTCTTTTTCTGCCCCAGCTGTGAATTTCATCTGTGACAATCCAACCATTAAGGCAATCAGCTTTGTGGGCTCAAATCAAGCTGGAGAGTACATTTATGAGAGAGGCTCTAAAAATGGAAAAAGGGTTCAGTCCAACATGGTGAGTGCCTGATAATGCTACAGAATTTGAATTGGGCTTACTGTAATTGTCCAGAAGGTGGCAGCATTGACCAACACATACATTTTACAGTTTTTCCAGCTCCATCCTTCCGAATATGCAAGATGAGACTGTGAGGATGTCAGATCGCAGCAGTGCATCACTGTATAAATTGTTAATGTTTAATTTATATTGATTTGAGGCCCGCAATCCTCTCAAAGTACATTTTGAATCAAATTCACTGTATGTATGTTTACTGTCTTGCTCAAAATTCCCTGATATCCTGTTTCTGCTTGTGACTAACTAGTTGCTGTAACATGAAGATCAAACAGCAGAAGCCTAACCACTTCTTGTGTACTGTAGGGTGCCAAGAACCATGGTGTGGTGATGCCCGATGCCAACAAGGAGAACACTCTGAACCAGCTTGTGGGTGCAGCGTTTGGGGCAGCGGGACAGCGCTGCATGGCTCTGTCCACAGCCATCCTGGTGGGCGAGGCGCGGAGCTGGCTGCCGGAGCTGGTGGAGCGTGCCAAGGCTCTGCGAGTGAATGCAGGTACACGCCCCGTCAACTCGCCTTTCACCTCTGTCTCTCCTGAATGTGTTCTCCCAAAGGCCTTTGGTTTAGTCATGTTGGGGCCACCCACGCCGCCCTAACCTCACCTCTAACTTTTGGAGTTGGCTTGGAGCAAGGGCTTGTTGAGTCAGTCATGCTGCAAATTTGTGGCCAGAACTGCGGTCCAGACCTCAATGGCGGTTTAGACCATCAAATCCTTTTGAGAAATAAGTTGATGTTAGGTAAAATGGAGAACCATTCTTCCTGTTTTTATAGTGATTCCGAGTTAAAGTTTTTGTAGTACACAGGAAGCCAGCAAGTATACATTTTGGTGGGAGTGCCTCAGGGTGCTCTACATTTTGGTTTTTGGGTGTTTGTTGCAAATTAAGTATCTAAATGCCGGATCATCTAAAGTACCGTGGCATATAATCTTTTTTTTTTCCGGGCCCTGCTAGGAGACCAACCGGGCACAGATGTGGGGCCACTGATTTCTCCCCAGGCCAGGGATAGAGTCTGCAGTCTGATCCAGAGTGGTGTGGACGAGGGCGCCAAGCTGCTCCTGGATGGCCGGAACGTCAAGGTCAAGGGCTACGAGAATGGCAACTTTGTAGGACCCACTATCATCAGCAGTGTCACAGTATGTGGATCCCTGTCTCTATATGCAAACAAAAAATTTCAATGCATGTGATTCAAATATAAATCTATACTATCTTTTGGAGTAAAAGTGTTTTTGTGCTCTCACAGCCAGAGATGAAGTGCTACAGTGAAGAGATTTTTGGACCTGTGCTGGTTGTTCTGGAGGCAGAAACTCTTGATGATGCCATCGGTTTGGTCAACAATAACCCCTACGGCAATGGCACAGCCATCTTCACCACAAATGGTGCCACGGCACGCAAATACACTCATGAGGTGGATGTGGGCCAGGTGAGTGGCGGCAGCCTGCAAATGTGTTCCTCTGTTTGGGGAGAAAGGAGGCATTCACATCCCTCTGTCATGTCTGTGCAGCATCTCAAACAGGGAGCACATCACATTTCTGTTTGAAAATCTTAACATTTAGAAAAAAGAAAATGATTATTTTCCATGTCACGTATCCCCTTGTTTGCTCCTGACCTAAAGTACACAGCTTGGGTAACCCCCTTCTCTCCACTTCCCCCCCCACTAAAACTCCAAATAGCTACAGCAAATAATGTGTCTTTAAAGGAAACAGGGGGTTACAGAAACATTTTTCCAGGTAGTATTAAGGGAAGGGAAATCTCAAATTAAAACTCCAAAAGGGATTCCTAGGAACCTGTTCAACAGTTATGCATAAATACGGCCATCCTTCACCCTGTTTGTTTGCCTTTGGAGCCTAGTTATGCCCTGTGTTTGCTGTTCACATGTCGGGGAATGTTGTGCAGGCCATGTGCTGTGCTCTTTTCCAAACCTCTGTGCAACAAACATCTACTTTTTTTTTTTTCTTTTTTTCCATTCTATACACCTTCACCAAAAGGCCTCAGTCTGTCCAATCCTATTCCTGCTGTTTCAAACATTCAAAACAAACCATGCCTCTACAGCCTTCATAACAAAATGTTTTATTTAGTTTTTCCACTCTCTCATAAGGGCATACTATGCTTTCAAAACAGCAAATGTAAGCCACAAGTTTAGCTTTGTTTAGTGCCATCCTGTAGGCTTGGTTTTTTAAACAGCGTGGATGCAGCATATCTTTCATCAGCTGCTTCCTGCTCATCCTAGCAATTAAGATCTCGGAATTGTTATAGAGGCTTCCACTTACAGAAATGAAAGGGACAATACTTGTTATTTACAGGTTGGAGTCAATGTACCAATCCCTGTGCCTCTGCCAATGTTCTCCTTCACTGGATCGAGAGGATCCTTCAGGGGAGATATGAATTTTTACGGGAAACAAGTAAGCACAAAAAACAAAGTAAACACATTTTTAAATGCAGGAAAATACTATTGTTGCTAAGTTTGGATGCAAATGTTGTTTTTTTCTTTTCAGGGAATCCAGTTCTACACTCAGATCAAAACTGTAACATCACAATGGAAAGCTGAAGATGCCACCTTGAAAAGTCCTGCGGTTACCATGCCAACAATGGGAAGATAAATACTCTATCTTCCAAGAGCTTCTAAGGAGACTTAATGTGACCTTCTTCCACAAAAACAAAGAATAGAAAAGTTCATAAATAGACAAAATGTAATCTTTTTAAGACTATTTCATCTGTCTATATATAGATTTTGTGTAAATGTCCATCACTGTGGCAGATTAAGTGCAAAAGATTTGAACAGATGTAACATCATTGGCTCCATGTCAGTTCCTAAAATACAAAACCAGTATTAACATTTTGTGCACACAAAAATGTAATTACAATCACCACAAATATTTGTTGCCATGGGCACATGGTTTTTGTTTGAAATCTTAAATAGTCTTGGGCACATTTTAAGCACTTGTCAGAAATGTTTTTATATGGAGGTATAACCAAGGTACAAACTACTAACAGAAATCAAGCAAACTTTATATCTGAAACATAGCACAGACACACTATATGCATGCATGGTCAAATGTTTTAAAATCTATCACCCAACTTGTATTCTGTTATACTCCTCACTGACACTTTATGGGAAGGATATAAAGCAAAGGCAAACAAATCAAAGTGTGATATGATATGCAGAGGCTCCACGGAGGTCATGTGGTATACATGTCGGGCAGGCTGTTCGGGGTTGAGGGCAGAATGGACTCAGGCGCCTTAGAGCTGATGGTTGCCGGGCAGAGCTGGTCTCTAATTCTAGAAGACAGTCATCATTATCCAACGCTAAAATGCAACCGTCTTGATAAATCACATGTAGGCATTGACGTTCTTGCAGCCGCTGCTTTTTTAGCTAAACATGCAATGTGGGACCAATAAATCTACGCAGGCTTCTAAATTGCAACTTTTATTCTCATCCATTCTTTTTGTGTCTTACTCTGCAGCATCGGCGTCATTGAGGCTCTTCTGCTTCTCAGAGGAGGCGCATGAAGCCAGATGTTGGCAAACTTTCCTATCAGGAAAATGCATAGTTGCAGTTAAATACAGGAGATTGCAGAGAAAAACCATGTTTTATAGCACACTTGTCTTTTCACTCAGGCCTCATGCCTGCCTTTATAAAGGGGTTAGTCTGGGTCAACACAATGCTCATGGATTTGGATGGTGCTAACTGACTCTCTTTACTTGCCAAATGTTCTGTGTTATTCTGCTGAACTAGGTGCCAGACCATTGCTAACATGAATATATTTCTCTTGCCTGCCTTATCCCATGCATCCAGATCCCCTGCACACTCCTCTCTGAAAATCATGTTACCAGCTGCTCTCTGACCGCAAGTGTTCAAAAGAACAAAATAAACTGTTGGTGCACGTGAAGAAGGACCAATAGGCTGAAAGAAAATCGACGTGACCAGATGTTTGTTTCCAAGCACACGACTCTGCGGCTGGGCCTATTTTTACTATTGTGCCCAGACTCTTTCTTCATTCTCTTTAAGCAGCTGGATGGAAAAGAAAATTGGTTGAAGCCTAACTTATGTTTTATGGTATCCTCTTCTGCTGAGAAAATGGCTGTTTAAAACATTAAAAAGAGGGAGGAGTCAGCAGAGGTTCAGCCTGGACAAACTCCATGGTGTCATTGCACTTTGTTCTTCAGAGTTAATTGATGCAGAAGTTTCGGTTCATTTTAGGGGATTACAAATGGATTTTAATGTGTTATCTAGGATGAAGTCAGTAAGCAAAACAACCAGCAAGGCCTTGTGCCAAGTTAAACCTGAGCCAGTTATAGGAGTAGGTTATTACCTTTCCTTCTGTCCATTCATTTTAGCAAAGAGAAGGCTGAGAACGTCCTCCTTTTGCTCCCAAGTGAGATCTGAGATTTTGATTTCACTGTCTGGAAGACGAGACCTTCAAAGAATAGATAAATAAATAAATTCTGTTGTTAGACCAATATATGTATTTATACAGTGTAGACTGCATTAAGATTAGTTTAATTTACCACTGCTTAAGCTGTAAGTGGCTTTCACAAACATGAAAAATTTAAAATATCACAAATCAACCACAACGGTAAAGGAAAACATGAGAAAGGAAGTGGATCTACCATTTTGAAGCTGCCTCCATGTCTGAATAGACAGAGTTGGTACTGTAGGGACTTTTATGGAAAGTGCGGACGGGTGGGAACTTTATCTTTCCTGCTGTGGCTTCTCTAAACCTCCAATGATAATCTTGCAGTTTCTCCTTCTTGTAACGAAGTTTGTTGGCAGCTATCTCTTGCCTCACATGATCCAGCGCCTCATGGAAGAAGTTCTCCATCTCTGTGCGCTTCTTTACAATGATGTTCCCCAGCTGCTTCACTTTCTGCATCTCCTTCTCCCGCATGGCAAGGACTATCTGCAGTTTGTCCAACTCTACTTGGCTGGCCTGGATGGTGACCAGGTTCATCATCCTGTCCTTCTCCTGTTGCTCAAGTTTTTCCTCTTGTAACTTCAGGGCCTTCTCAAAGGAAGCAGCTTTGGCCATGAGTTCAGAAAGCTCCTTTCTTTTTGCATTCATCTGCGCTGCGTCCTTCTTTACTATTGATTCAAGCATGTCCTTGAGAAGACATTTGAGTAGAGTGGTTAAATGGATGATACAACTTACTTTGGAAAGTCTGAACATCTTTATTGCAGTAAAACATAACTATATGTGCGGTAGCCTGGACTGCTGAGTGATCAGCAAAGCGGATTTACTCTCTTGATATGCTGTCATCATCAGGGGGAGATTAATGAACCCAATATTTATTTATCTTAAAGAATCAGTGCCAGAAAACTGCAAAAGACAAGCCACTGAATTTGAACCCAGACACCAGTGGAAACTCACCACAACCACTGACCACTGAGAGGCTGGATAGTAGTCAGGAGGTCGGGGGGAGTAGGACCACAAGCAAAATACACAGGGTCAGCACAAGTAAACAACACAAGGGAAAAACCATCTGAAATATATTCTGAACAGATCTGACAAGTGTTTCATAATTCCAAGATGACTACAGTGATAAATGGTCTCTATCCAAGGACTGGCACTTAATAGTTAAACTATTGTGTGCCGTCTTTTGGTTCAAACAAACCTTGTCCAGTACCAGCAACGTGTTTTTCTCAATCAGTGAATTTGTCAATTTCTTCAGGTCTTCTCCCTCCTTTATGGTATTTTTCAGGGTTTCATTCAGGCAATCATACTCCTTGAATGCAGCATGCAAGGCACCTTCCAGCTGTCTAAATAGTTGGCAAGACAAAAGAGTAAATGAGAAATGTGTCTCCAGTCATGAGCAAAATTTTAGGTTCTGATGTTCTACTCATAAATTATCTATCCTGCGTGAGGGGACTAATAGAATAAAACAAGGCAGGTAGAGGCTTTGGATGTGTTTGCTCTTGATTTTGAAAGTCTTATACGGGAAACAAAATCAACTGGATTGTTGTGTTGGACTTATATGTTCAAATTTAATTCAATTACTGACACTAAAACCATGCCAGAGAGGCCACGCCAATATCAATGTTGATGTTTTATGAGCTGTAAAAATAGCACAGCAGAGTACACATCATATGGCCTCAAAAGTAATAAACTATGGTCTTCCAGACATGCTTTACTCTCCTTTATGCAGGAGTTTCTGGGATGACTAAGGATGTGATCGTTGGCTCAGGTGATGTACACTATAATGCATGTGGATATACCAGTGCGGTCGAGGAAATAACATTGGTTCTGGTTATATTTATATTTATACACATAAACACTTAACATGAGTAAATTATTTTTTCTTTGCATTCTGCATGACAGTGCAATTTAAAGGATAAAATTAAATTATAACAGTTGCACAAACACTCACGCAATGGCTTCATGGTGGTCCTGCTTCAACACGGCTATCTTTGCATTGCATTTTTCCATTGCTTGTCTCTCCAGGTATGCCTGCAAGGAAATTTGCTAATTTCATGTTTCCACCTGGAATATCAAAGCTTGGTTTTCACCACTATCTCTTCTCATCTTTCAATAAAAGGAGAGGCCAGATTAGTCTGACAATGTATTTTTAAACCATGTTTATGTCATTGCGGGTTTGTCCTCGAGAGTGCAGGAATCTTTAATTGGTGGTTTTAAACTCTATACCTTTTCCTTGAAGTATTTTTCCTCCATTTTGCTTATCTTTTCTTTGTGCTCCTTGTCAGCAATGTCCATTCTTTGTTGAATCTGCAAAACAAAAAGACACAATTTTTTAGCTGTTTTAGGCATTTCCACAAATAAAGACATTATCTTATTTTCTGTCCTCACATCGATGAGTTCCTGCTCCAGTTGGGCTTCCCATGCTTCCTTTTCTCTCATTTTTTCCTGGATCATGTTTAAGTCTCTGACCTTCACAAACATAGGAAAGTAGAATTAAATCATGTGGGTATATTAAATACTTAACAGAGGATCATTTTAATATATCAACTCGTGTACTCGAGCTGCGGCAAAGATTCCTCAACTGCAGCTTTAGGAAGAGACGACTTTAGACCAGAGTTCATGAGGGTAAACTTAAGCACAGATCAGTCATGTTAAATGTCTCAAGATGCTACTGTGGAGAAGTCTGTCTGAGCAAATATGTGACAAAGTGACCAAAGTCATGAAAGACTAGAAAAACACGCACCCACAAACATGGACATGATGACTAAATGAGAGGTTATCAACCATCTGATTACAACTTCAGGCCTAATCGTTATTCTTCAGATAACTCTGTAAACGTTCATCTACATCAGTGCAGCAGTATTTACACAAGTCGGTTTGCGTTGTCTCATTTTTAACCAATGTGATCTATCAAATGGAAATCTTTTACTAAAAATTTCCACCAGTCTGAAGTTCAGTGATCAGCATTACTCGCATCTGATTTTTCCTCATGCTGTGTCTCATACAATAAAATGATCAGGGTGACGGAACCTCTCAGGTTCCACCATGTCGTTTCATTTTCACAATGAACCATTTTATCACCTTGCAAAGTTAAAAGGGCTGCAAACAGCAAGTATTGAAGTCACATTTTTGTAGTGGAACACAATCTTTTCCACCCGTAACCAGGCATATGTGACAATTCCATACATGTCAGAAATAGGGTTGTTTAAAGCTGGTCCAGACCATGCCTCCTTTTTCATCTTCAGAAACTTATTGGACTCTATTTAACTATCATGAAGTAAGGGCTGGAAGATGGAAAACAGATGCTAGCAAAAGGTTTTTCAGTATCTATTTTGATGCTTGACTTTTTCATGTAAATTTGATAGTTTGGGCCTAACTATGGGAAGTAAAGGTCAGTGAGGGTATGAATCGAAATAAGTTCCCTTTTGTGATTGTTATGTAAGTTAAAGTGGCATTGTAGGCTAAAGATCTGTGTGACAAGTGAAGTATGGTTAACACATCAAAACAGTATTGTGACTGCCTTTTCCCAACCAAGCACTTTTAAATTATGCTTCCTTTTTTTTTACCCCTGTGGCCACTGTTGTGGATTAAAATAACATTAGACCGTGTAACTCGGAATGTGGGGCTTTGTTTTTAAAAAAAAAATATTTTATGGCCGCTTTGTTTGGTTGTTTTTTCTTCTGCCATAATGAATGTCAACATAATTACATACGAGACAGCTGTTAAGAGACAGCGCATCATATTTTTTAAATGCTACAGGTTTAGGATGCACACAGAAAATTACAGCAATTCCGCCAGCAACAACAAATCCCACATACTTCTAGCAAGATAAATGTTTTAACGGAGATTTTTTTTAATTGTAATATAATTAATCAAAATATGAGTACTTATCAGCATTAAAAGACATAATATAAGTCCATCTCTAACCTAGGTATCCTTCGATCAGAAAGCATGCTAAGTCAGTTTGGACCAAGGACTACTCATCTGTCCGGCCAAGATCTTGCAGATGATAGGCTACAGGAGAATGCATGGAATGGGGTGAGTCTGGCAGCAAAACATTAAATGAGAGATTGTTTGTGGCCACATCTCTACAGAGACCTCTGTTGCAACTGAATGGGTGGACAATGTACCCAGCTGACACAGAATGAGTTGATTAATACAGTTCAGGAACTATATGAGGTCATCATTCGTAGTTCATTGCAGTGGGGGAAGTTTTTTCTGCTTTATTTCCACAAGCATCCCAACATCTCCACCAGAGGAAGAAATACCCTCAACTTTTCTGACAGCTACAAAGCTATGTAAATCCTACTTTTGCACTGTGTTTGGTCATGTTTTTCTGCTTTTCCTACCATCTGTATACCAATGAAAGGATTGTGTTTGTTTTTTCTTTATCTTCATTTCTCTTCTTTTTTTAGGGTCTTTATGCGTGACTTCTGGGACCAAAATCTTTGATTTCATTTTATGTAAACTTTGATAGCTTATGGACTAAATTACATCTCAACTTGCATTACTTTGAACTCACCAGTTTATTCTTCTCTTCAAGTGCAAGGACTTCCTGTTTTTTGAGGCGCTCCTCTAATAAACTGATCTGGTAAGAGGAACAGAAACTTGTGAGTTTATGTTACATATCGTTAATGAACACCTGTGCATACTCGTCACCTTCTCCTCTTTAGCTGCAACTTCTTTCTCCCAGTAGGCTGTCATATCCAGGGATCCCCTCTCTGAGTGGTACAGTTGATTGGTCAGCTGCTCATTGGCGCGTGCAGTTTTATAGCTATGCTCCCGATAATCCGCGGCATCCTGCTCAGTAACCTTTAACCTCAGCTCCCAGAGAGCGGCGTTCGCCCTGGCCGTCTCGATGTCCGTCTCTTTGTCCACTTTTGACTCATGTTTGCCGTTTTTCTTTCCTTTCCTACGCGAAAATACAACAGTGCTGCAGCACGAGTTTAGTTTGGACGACAATGTAGAAAACAAAATAAATACGCAGACTTACCCTCCTTTTACCCGCTTTACTTTAGAGGCTTTCGTCCCCGGCATAACGACAGACCTTAGTGGAAGCAGGAGAAGGATGCAAAGTGAGG
>JAPMNP010633054.1:0-15306 GCA_029874935.1 Atherina boyeri
GTTGAAGGGTATTGAAACCGTACTACTACTGTTCGAAAGGCTTTGAACTGATACAAAGGTACCATTGAGAGCTACAGCTTATCGTTGTTTACTATGTCATTTCCACAATTGCTCACACTCTCTTCCAAAATAGATTCGATCTGAACACACCATGCCATTCACCAGTTTAAATCACAACCTGGTGGGAAAGATATGTTGTTGAACTCAGTTTAGCTGCAAAAACACAAAAGACTCACTGGAGAAGACCGCTACACATTAAAAGTTAAATGCTCAGTAGTGCCTTAGTGTGTGGATTATACTGTAAAAACCTTTTTATGTCCAAATCTGTTTTAGTTCACTGCAGTGGTTTGTGTCACTGGGATTGGAGTTTGTGAGTTTATCCTCTCTATGACCCTGTACTGTCAGCTGTGAAGGGATCAGCCCTCTTTCTGGCCTAAGGTCAGAGGTTTATAGCAGCAGTTGAAAGCAGGAGTCAGAGGTTCGCTGTCATATTCTCTCAAATGATGTATGAAAAACATAACACTGTTTTACACTACCAGCATTATAAATGCAAACTATAAAAGTATGAATAACAAAAAGAAAATTCTTCTTCTTCTTGAAATAACCCTATTGATTGAATTTAGGCATCTCGGAGACAAAGTTTGTCTCCAGTATGTGAAGTAAGGCTAACGTTTCCCTGAATAAAAACACAGCCTGATTTGACATACTGACACACATCTCAGGGAAGGCTTGAAATGCTGATGTGCTTTAGGATCATCCTCAGCTTTAATTTCTCTGAGTTATGTTGCACTCTTTAACCTGCACCAGCTGGGTACACATACACACACAGACACATCAGCTTTCTGCACCTCAGGGGATTTTTTGGCCAATGAGCAAGTTCTCTTGGCCAGTTGGCCATCTCTGTTAGCACGATGTTTTCCAATCAGCACATTCCTTTTTCTCCAGACAGGCGCAGAGAGACAGTTTTGGCAGCGTACACGCAGGGTGGGGTAATGCTCATATCCTGTCCCCTGACCTCAGATTACACACACGCACAGTTACTGTACTGTTTTTGCCATACTTGCACTCAAAACACCACATTCCTGCTCTTAAAACATGCAGATTTTCTTCTGTTTTGAACCAGCTGTTTGAGCCAGTCTTTCAATCCAAAGTCGTTCAGTGTCCTTATGTCCACTGTCGGCCACAGAGTCAGTGTGGTCGTGCCAATTTGTGCCTGCTATTGTGCCCCACACCAACACAGACTCTTTTCTGTCTGTGTTAATGACTGCCCTCCCTCCGTCTTTCCATATCTCCCTTCCTCCCTCGCGGCACCGGTTGGGCAGCAGAGCTGAGCTTGGCATAACCCCGTCTCCAATAACAATGACGCTCCAGTCCATTACAATTAATTTGCTGCTGATTGCTTTGCACGCATGTCTATCTGTTTTCTTCAACAGAAACTAGCCTGTGGCATGCCTAAGAATTTGGTAAACAAAAAAAAGGCAGTAGCACACATTTCCTGTTGTGTTTTTCATCCCGAATAAATTTCAGGCCAGTGTGTGTACCCAGGCGTGAACTCGGCTGAATGCTGGCCTCCCCATTTGAGCTTTTTTAGCACAGAGAATGACAAAGCACCAGGCATTCAATCGTACTCTCCCTCTTGCTCTAAAACTGTCTGATTTTGTATTGTTGACCTTTTCTGTACAAGCATGTCTTCCATTTCCCCTTGTTTCTCATGATTCCAATACTGTGAAACCTCAAGAGTTTTCTCCATGGAAACTATCAGAAGTTAAAGTCTTGATAACTCCAAGCTAACCCATAATGGAAATCTACTTAGTCCATTCAAGAGGAGCTTCCTTTCTGATTTTGTTGTTTATCCAGTCAAATCCCACACTCCAGTGGATAGTGACCAGAGTGTGAGAAAGCTTTGAGACACAACACACACTATCTGGGACTCCCCACCCAGCTCCAGCTTATCCAGCCCACCTCCCTCCATTCTGCTTGTTGAACTTTGCCACTCACTCTCTCCTCTTATTTTCTTTCCATTGTTGGGTCTCTCACACACACACACGCACACACCAGACTATGTTCTCCTCTGCTGCCGCCAGTGGCCTTCAATATGTGTTTTATCACCCCTCTCCCTCCAACTCTAATGTTGTTCTGAGGTCTTTCTCCCTTCCAGTTGTTGAACTAGGGTCTCCTTGTCACTTGTCAGTGCAGAGTAGGTGTCAGGTGATTGAGGTTAAGCAGCCCTTTGGCTCATTGCACTTGACACTGCATACCTCATTATCACTGGGCACAAAAGAAGAAGAATAGATGTAAAGAGGATTGCAGCATTAGGATTGTTTGTGTGTACAAGGGGAGTGTGTGCATGTTAACTCTGTAGGGCGTGTCTTGCATGCATGTTTGCTGCACAAGCAGATTGTGTGTTTTGGGGTCCCAGGTAGGTGGACTTTGTCATACCTCTGTTGCTCTGCGACAAACTTTGATAGTGGTGAGAGTCCTGCCAGTCCAAGGCCAAATGGGGAGGGGGGTAGTGCTGATAAAACAGTGGAAATAGGGGATGAACGGTTGAATCTGCATGTGAAACTTGTTCACGTGGCTTCCTTTTTGCTCAGCTTACTATCCCAATTGTTCCCCAAATTATTTAATTTTGTCACTGCACTCTGCTTAGCAGTTACAGGAATCATATTTGGGCTTCATGGGGTGGAGGGTGTGATTGTTTACTAATCATATTCCTACTTTGAGACTAATTTAAGGCAACACAATGGTGTTATCTCTTAGCATAGTTGTAATTAGACTTAGCTGGCAACATATGAAGTTGAGAAGATTTGCTTTAAAGAGGATTATTAATATGACTCAACCACTGCAGAAGCTGTGTGTGTATCTGAGACAGAGGAGTGCCGTGTGTGTGCAGTTGTCTGGTGTTTGTGTGGTAATTATGACTAACATAACAGTTTGGCGTTGCTGTCCTCTCTCTCCTAGGTGACATCACACAGAAGGGCTATGAGAAGAAGAGAGCCAAGCTGCTTGCCTCCTACATCCCCCATTTGCCAAGTAAGACCAACTCTTCTTCTGCTCTTTGTGTTTCCTTATCTTACTTCTTTTTTTTTTTTTTACTTCTTACCTCAACATTGTTGTTGAGCCACAAACATAAAAGTAACTTATTTAAACTCATTAAGTCAAGCTTTCACCAAGCTGGAAATAACATTTTATCCAATGATTTTCTCTCAGCTGTGAAGAGAGTTTAACTGAAATAACAGCGTTGTTGATGTGGTAGTGGGAAAATTTTTAAGGGAACTTCACTGACTTACGAGAGACTTTAATTCTCTTTGTTCAAGTTGGCCAATAGAATTTTTAGCTTTTTGTGACACTCTAGTGGCTAAAAAAGGAACTGCATATTTGCCATCTTGCATACACCTAAAGTAACATTAACAACTCTTCTAATAACTGTGCTGTCTTTTCTGAGGGTTCAAAGGGGTTTGACTCAGGGGTTTTGGTGAACCAGTGACTGGGAAATACCGGTTTCTTTTCGTCACTTAAAACCAGTCACCTCTGTACTTATTAGAGAGCTGATCGGTCAGATTTTTCCCAGTCAGCTGCTTCACTCTAGGGTGCTGTGTTTCCTCATGATGAATTGCACCACATTTGAAAAAAAAATCCTTTTTGATGTGTCACAGTTAAGCTCATGTCCAAAGAGCAACACTAAACTTCCTCTTCTGCTAGTTTACCCTTGGCCTGTTTCTGCTTGTGCTACACCATGATTCATGTTGAGCGATGACACCCAAAGGCAATGAAAACCTGTATAAATTTGGATCTCATGTGGATAGTTTATTCAATATAAGTTTCTATTTAGTGGCTTCTTTTTCTTGCATTACAGAGAACACCCTTGAATGTCAAAACAGATACTCAGGAGCTTTGTTCACTCAAGGGTGATTTGGTGCACTTGTACCCATTTAACATAGGTTAATATATTCCTCAAAGCTATCTGCTCTGCAGGGGCTCCACTGATACCTCTCTGGAAGATGAAGACTAAGAATACATTTACTTGTATATATACTATTACCTAGTCTAATAGACTTTGTGAAATGTATGAGTTTCATCAATCAAGTTTATTTCACTTCTCCATATCTTAGGCTCTTTATTGTGGATCTCTACAAATAATTCTCTAATGACATTACATTCAGCGAGTGCACACCTACCACCTTGACCTACATATATTTCGTATTGAGTCTGTACATTCTTGCCTCTGTTCTGTAGATGCCGATCTTTCCTTGCCAGATGTACAGCTTTCCCCAAGCCACAGTGCCGACCCCAGCCCGAGCCCTGAGGCCCCAGGCCCCTCCACGTCTTCAGCCTCCAGACACCATCGTGCACACCGCAGTGGAGGGGCCAGGGATGAGCGCTACAGATCAGGTACACAGTGTACTGCCTGAAAAAAAAAAATCCCTTACAACAAAATAATAAGCATGTTGGTTTACAATTAAAATCAGTTTATTTTAGTTTGTCTTACTTTGTTTTAATCGTGCTTGTTATGTAGACATCCACACAGAAGCTGTACAGGCAGCTCTGGCCAAACACAAAGAAGAGAAGATGGCGCTGCCTATGCCAACCAAGAGACGCTCAGCCTTTGTCCAGTCTCCCACAGATACCTGCACACCTCCAGGTAAGCATAATTTATTACACAGTGACTAGGTGGCTTTAGGTGATTATGACCTGAAAGGACAGAAAGTACCATGGGGTAAAATTTTATTATCCTGCCAAATGAAGTTCAAAACTATGACTATATCATGAAACATGAAACTTTAAAAAGGAATAAGAAACAGAAACTGAATTCAGACCATTTATTGTGACCATTCCCTGTTATATCAGACACATCCTCTGCATCAGAGGATGAAGGCTCACTGCGCAGAAAGGCAGCTCTCAGTGCAGTGCTCGCCCAGAGCCTGCAGAGCCCCGATTATTGGATCAATCGCTCCGTCCAAAGCTCTTCCACGTCCTCATCTGCTTCCTCCACCCTCTCCCATGGAGAGCCCAAGGCGCAGCCTCAGCCTCAGCCTTCACCTGCTGCTTCTGTGTTGGCAGATGTACTGGCCCACACACGCATCGGTAAACTTTACTTGTGGAGATTGCCACTGTTGTTTGATTGATTCCAGTGATATTGTTTTTGTCTATCATGGTGCTAATGTTTCTCTCCCCCAACAGAAAACAGTGTCCCACCAGATGTGACATCCTCCACTCCTCAGGAGAGAGGATCAAGAGTGGACCTTCCCCCAGCAGTCAGGGGCATGAGCCGTGGACAGAGCCGCTCCAGCATGCTGGATACTGCTGACGGTACTTTCACACAAACTAGGATGTGTATAGATCACTTTTGATGGCATAAGTGTGGAGAAAAATCTAACCTATCATCTACAAATTAGAACTTGGGTTACTGTCATCTGCTTCTTTTCCGATCAGGATGTTACATCACCAACATTTGCATGTTTTAGTCATTGCAGTTGAGTGATAGATCGGTTTTTGCATTGAACTTGGGGTTCAAAGAAAGCTGATTGAATGTTTTCAAATCAGAGAAAAATGTTGATCTAAAATCACCTTCAGAATCGTCGTCTTTTCACTGTGGTGAATTTCCTAATATATTTTGTGTTCTTTCTTTTGGGTCCATTAATCCTGTCCCTGTCTTGCCTTTCATTTAAAAAAGGAAAAAGAAAAGGTAATATACATCGAGCCCGGGGAAGGGGTGGGATGCTGAAGAGGCCCGAATCAGCTTGCTTTCCCGCCTATCTCTTTATGTTTGTCTCGTTTTGTAGGTTTAGAAGTAGAACACTTCCTACATTTGATTTTCCTAAAATCGTCCGACCTGTGTATCCTTGCGTCCAAATGTCCCTTTCGAATCTTTCCTTCTGCTGATTCTGATCTTGACTGTGCTAGTGCGTAGGATTCTTCCTGTGTGATAGTGTGTGATGACGTGGAGATTTGTATTGGAACAGAATGCATGTGTGTTATTTTGCTTGCTTGCATATATTTGTGACGGGGCTTGTTTCTTGCTCTTTGTCCAGGGGTCCCTGTCAGCAGCAGGGTGTCCACTAAGATCCAGCAGCTGTTGAACACACTCAAACGGCCCAAAAGACCGCCACTCAGCGAGTTCTTCCTCGATGACTCTGAGGAGATTGTTGAAGGTGAGACTATTAATTTGGATTTATTTGCAAAAGCAGATCTCTCATGATAAATTTCAATATCCTGCAAGGTCATATTACATATAAGAGCACGTGAATTGTTGGAAGTGTTGCGTCACTGCCTGAATAAAGTTGTTTTTTATTAGCCTTTTCTAATTTTAGATTTTGCTGACACACTCCTACACATTAAAAACATTTTTAAGAAATGCTGTCCATGTTAAAGTTTTGCAGACTAAGCAGAAAAAGAACTGTCCAGAATAAACTGTAGTTTTGCAAACTGCTGTTAGTTTAAATTCTCCTTTCAGCAAAGTGTGAAATGGCGTCTTTCTGTCTGAAATGCTCTGAACTACCGTAGTCATGACTTAACAGAGCACAGAGATCTTCTCAGCTGATCAATGCCTGATTAGAAACCTATTTACTGCATTTCATCTTTATTTTGCTTGATCTTTAGGAAGTCACTAATTTGTGTCTCTTTGTATTAGTTCCCCGGCCCGATCCCAACACCCCCAAACCTGAAGGACGTCAGATCATCCCTGTAAAGGGGGAACCTCTGGGAGTAGTCAGCAACTGGCCTCCTGCCCTGCAGGCTGCCCTGGCCCGTTGGGGGGCCACCCAGGCCAAGAGCCCTGCCCTCACAGCCCTGGATATCACTGGCAAACCCCTCTACACACTCACATATGGTGAGGAATATGTGGATGTTAGACAACTAAAGATTTTGTCCAACTTCTCAGTTCATGATGTGTTAAAATAGATTTTTATGCCATCATGTTCACCTCATGGAAATGTGGTCTTATGATAAATACATATTTTCTGACCTGAGCCAAATGGGTCTTACAGTGCAGTTTATCTAGCATAAAGCTAATGAGTAGTTAGAACACAATTACACATTATGAATTAGCAAAAATAAACTGGACATTTAAAAAAAAAAAAAGAAAGGAAAAAAAGTTTTCTTTTGTTTTCCTCACAGGAAAACTATGGAGTCGTAGCCTGAAGCTAGCTTATACGTTGCTAAATAAATTAGGCACAAAGACGGAACCTGTTCTACAACCTGGAGATCGTGTAAGTAAGAATTTGTTTGGTACTTCTTAGTATACATAATTAAAAGAACAAATCAGTGAAAACAAGTTATTCTGCCTCTTAGGTGGCGTTGGTGTATCCAAACAGTGATCCTGGCATGTTCTGGGTAGCTTTCTATGGCTGTCTGTTAGCTGAGGTTATCCCTGTGCCTATTGAGGTCCCGCTGTCACGACAGGTAAATATGTTACTGTTGAATTATGCTGCGCTGATCTCAGAGAAATATGAAGTAGATGCAATTGTTAACTGTCAATTAACTTGACGAGATTAAGTATGATGTAAAAACCCCATAGTGACTGATACTTAAATTATCGTCATAAACTGCTAAGCCTGTTAATTAATTTAAACAGTATGGTTATTTTTGCTTTTTGTATTGTCAGCTAGACTTTGTGTTTGATTTGCAATAGTTACCAGCCTGTGTCTCCTCAGTGTCCTGACCTTTGTCTCTATCCATAGGATGCAGGGAGCCAGCAGATTGGCTTCCTATTGGGCAGCTGCAGTGTGAGTTTGGCACTGACCAGTGAGGTTTGCCTTAAAGGGCTGCCAAAGACACCAAATGGAGAGATCATCCAGTTTAAAGGTGAGCAGGCTTAAGTGACATTTGCCATATTTTGTTTTTTTAATTTGTTATTTCTTTTTGTTGTTGCTATTTTTACTGCGATTTGTTAAGTTCCATTAATGAACTATAATTGTTGCTAATATTTTAGGTTTTGTTTCCACATGTGTCCTTTTTAAGTTTCACTTTTGGCTCTTTCTGGGTTGTACTTGAGCATGAAAAGTGCCGCATAAGTGAATATTTTGTTTAGTTTAGCAAGTACTGCTGGCTCGGCAGGAGTCATCTTAAGGGGCCATTTGATGGACTCATTGGTGAAGGTAGTCCCAGAAACCCTGCGTTTCATTTAGTATTTGCGCCTCTATTGACATTTAAAAAGCTCATAAATGTAAAATGTTTGTGTTCCGTTTTCTTTATTCTTTATTCTGCAGGATGGCCGAGGATGAAATGGGTTGTGACAGACACCAAGTACCTGACCAAACCATCCAAAGACTGGCAGCCCCACATCCCCACTGCCAACACAGACACCGCCTATATAGAGGTACTGTGACAACATAAACTCAAACTTTAATGAACTAAGTTCAATAATCATTTAAATACTGCACAGAACTTTATGTATCAATGCAACAAAGGTTTCTGTTAAAGAAAATTAACCCTATAATATCATATTTGATAAATACAGTTTCTGAAACATTTTCTATCTGTGACATTTTGCATCACTTTATGGTAAAACCATGTTGTACACAATCTGAAATACCTGATACCAGGAGGCAAAAAACTAAACTTCAGTTATTGTGACATATCACACAAATGGTGAATGTTCAAGAATTTTGTTAGTATTTTTTTCACATTTTGTTAAAGACGCAAATGAAGACTACAGATGAAAAAGAAATAGAATTTTCTTCCCATTTTTTTCAAGGGTTGGGCCTTTTGGGTTGAGATGTAATTGTGAAACACCTTCATAGTTGGCAAAGTAATGTTTTTTCTTGAAATTTATTTTTCTGTTGGATTAGGTTAGACTCAACGGTAAAATTACTTATTTGTCTGCAAAATTATTTTAATAATTGTTTTCGGTGAATTTACATATTAAGTTAACACTTGTGTGTCTGTTTTCTCTCTATCAAAGTACAAAGCGAGTAAGGAGGGAACAGTGATGGGAGTTGCTGTGTCCAAGATCTCCATGTTGACCCACTGTCAAGCCCTGACTCAGGCCTGTAACTACTGTGAAGGTCAGAACATAACATAACTTATATGCTGCATATTTACTTTTTGTGCTCTTTATTTATGTATTAATTAGATGCAAAAACACTGAAAATTAAATGTATAACTTTACAAAGGTTTGTGTTTTCTATCTTAGGAGAGACATTGGTCAATGTGTTGGACTGCAAGAAGGACATGGGCTTGTGGCATGGTGTCCTAACGGTGAGAAAAGATACAGAGATTTCTAAATCCAGACCAGATACTACTCATGTCTATATTATGATATACTATTAAATTAAAAATGTGTATGTTTTATTTTCCCTTGCAGAGTGTTATGAACAGAATTCACACAATCACTGTGCCATATTCTGTCATGAAAGCCTGTCCTATGTCCTGGGTGCAGAGGGTGCACATTCACAAAGGTTCCATCAAAAACAGTTTCTTATTTTCATATTGTTAAGTTATAGATTTGTACTATTTTTGTGTGTGGTTTAAATAGAAAATGACCATTTACAAGAAATGTGGAATTTTGTTATAAAATAGCTTGGGAAATAAAATACTTCAATCTATAATTAAGGAATGAGATAAGCTCCTTTTTATGCAACTGTGCCATATGTAATATTCCGCTCTTACTCTCTCAAAGCACGCGTGGCCTTGGTGAAGTGCCGTGACCTCCACTGGGCTATGATGGCCAACAAGGATCAGAAAGATACCACCTTGTCTTCTATACGTATGCTTATCGTAGCTGATGGAGCCAACCCATGTCAGTAACTCCTTTTATTATACTTTGGAATGTGGGTGTTGTTGATTTTGAATATTTGTTTAAAGTGGGTTTTTTCTCATTTTTTTCAGGGTCTGTGTCATCTTGCGATGCTTTTCTTAATGTGTTCCAGTCTCATGGTCTGAAGCCTGAGGTCATTTGTCCATGTGCTACCTCTCCTGAGGCCCTGACTGTGGCCATACGCAGGTGCTACACCTAAATAAACTCCTGTTCTGAGAATAAATACTCTCATAATGAAAGCTATTTGTAGTTTCACTGGGAAAAAAAACACTGGAGTTACTTTGCATGTGATACTGCTCAGAGTTTGATATCACTTGAGTTTCAGTGTCTTGAAATTTGGGATTAGAATTTTTTTTAATCAAACAAGTTTAATTTGATTATTGTTGTACCTGTTTACTAGACTAGTACAGGAAGATTGTAAGAGACAAATTGAACGATGGGAAGACAGACAGGGTTATGATATATTTTCTACTGCCCAATAGAAGTACATCTTTACTCACGTTTATTATTCCATCAAATAGTTTCACTGCTTAGCAAATTAATGCCACAAGTATTATCTTGATTGATGGCTATTTAGAAATAGATAAATCACCTTATTGTGAAGATCAATCTAAATACACTTTTTAATTCTGCTATAGTGAAACTTAAATTAAAGTTAAATGAATCTGTACAGAAAAAAACGGAAACTTATCTACACTTGTTAACTTAAACGGATTTATGCTAAATTTAAATGTTGAAACTGATATATGAAACATATATGTGTGCATTAACTTTCCTTTCTCTGCAGGCCTGGTGCTCGAGGAGCTCCACTACCTGCCAGAGCCATCCTGTCCATGGGGGGGCTGAGCCACGGGGTGATTAGGGTCAACACAGAAGACAAGAACTCTGCTCTCACAGTACAGGATGTGGGCCACATTATGCCTGGAGGTTAGCTGCTTTCAATTGGCAGCATAGAAGAGCAGAAACTGTCACATTTACTGTAAATTCTAACCATATCTTTTTCATGCATTTGAACATGTGTAATATAATTGTTTTGATCTAATTGTTTGTTCCAGCTCTGATGTGCATTGTGAAACCAGACGGGCCTCCGCAGCTGTGCAAGACAGACGAGATTGGAGAGATTGTTATCAACTCTCGAGCTGGAGGCACCATGTACTACGGTCTTCCCGGTGTCACAAAGAACACATTTGAGGTCAGGGACAGATGTTGAATGTTGCTGCACACTAATAGCATCTTTGCTTCATAATTTTCTTTTGCGTAGACCATAATCTTAGCATGTGATAGGCTGTAAGTGTTGAAATACTGGTATAAGAGAGAAACTCTGTCTGCACTGTATTGATATCCACTTTGATCATTTCTGGTCCGACCCAAACTTTCAGTTTGAAAAATTTTGACAAATGAGGAAGAAGCACATATATGATCCATTCAATACAGTGTAATTATTGCAGCTGATGCTCTCACTTGTTAATAAGAGACATTATAAGAGTTTAGGTTTACATATCCTCTGTTATTTCTTTCGTTCAAAATATTTTTTTGTTTGACTTGTTAAGAATATCTTCAGCTATTTTATTGGTAATAGTGAATCTAGAATAATATTGTGTTTGCAGACCTTTAGCATCAAGTGTCAATGATGATTTTTACTGTATATTTAAGTTAAATCTCTCTGATCTCTTTAATTTGTACAGGTGATACCTGTCAACCAGGCTGGAGCACCTATTGGAGAAATTCCCTTCTCTCGGACTGGTTTGCTTGGATTTGTGGGACCGGTAGGGAACATGGCGACAGTATTTCTTGATGTTCATGATTGTGTTTAGGCTTTTTTCATACTGCTGAATAGATCAGCCAACCACATCTGTGTCATAGATGAGGATGTAAAAATGTGAAATGCATTAAGTCTTGGAGCAGTACAGTATTAAAGGAAAACCTATTTTTCCCCTTCTGTTTGAGTTGTTGCAACTATTTATTTAAAGCAACACTTAAGATCCTGTTCATAGCGCCATCAGACTTTTAGAAAATCTGATCCTTTTAGTTTATCCCTTAATGTTACATTGTAGGCATTAAACAGATACCATTCATGGCCTTTTCACTCATTAGGGGTCAGCAACATTTTTTGTGCTTATCAACATATGCCCAAATGTAAAAAAAGGAAAGAAAAAAAAAACAGACCCAGCTTAAAACGACAATTTCCCCTCAAGTCAAATACTTAACAGGAGGTGACACTTTGCTGAGATGAATATGTCTGCTCCACAGGGAAGTCTCGTGTTTGTTGTGGGGAAGATTGAGGGACTCCTGATGGTGAGCGGTCGACGCCATAATGCTGATGACCTGGTGGCTACTGCGCTAGCAGTGGAGCCTGTCAAAACTGTTTACAGGGGGAGGTATGACACTGCATGGCCTGTTCACACAATTCTCTGATAACTGTGCACAGATGCAGACCCTGGAAAAGTTCCAGTAAATGATGCATATACACAAAGGTTTTTTGTATAATACCTGTCATTTTCACGTGCATGAGCTTGTACTTCCTCCCTCATTGTCATCCACCCAGGATTGCTGTGTTCTCAGTGACAGTGTTTTATGATGAGAGGATAGTGATTGTTGCAGAGCAGAGACCTGATGCCAGTGAAGAAGACAGCTTTCAGTGGATGAGTCGAGTTCTGCAAGTAAGTCATATATCTGCTGAAGTAACTTTTTATTTTGTAAATCATTGTATCCACAAATTAGCGTGAAGTAACGAGTAAACCAACTTAAACAATCTTAGTCATTCTTGACTCATGAGTTTTAAATCATTAGAAATATGACAAAAAGTGCATTTTATCATCTGAAGAATATTTCAAGAGTCCAACAGATTCTCTCTCAAGCTAATGCAGACTTTACAATATGTTTTCATTGCCTGATGGATTGATTTCTGTAACACTCTGCTTTCTGGTCTCCCAAAGGGTTCTTTGTATCACAACTACAACTGCTTAAAAACTCAGTTGCACAGATATTAACTAGGACCACAGTGCCCATATTGTATCAATTTGAAAAACTCTGTATCGACTACTTGTCATCTAAAGAACTGATTTCATTATGTTACACTGTGAATTTTCCATCTAGTTAATCACTTTATGCATATTTCATCTAAAGGCCATCGACAGTATCCACCAGGTTGGCCTTTACTGCCTCGCTCTTGTGCCAGCAAACACCCTCCCAAAGACACCACTTGGAGGCATCCACATCTATGAAACCAAGCAGAACTTTTTAGAGGGAAACCTGCACCCCTGCAATATTCTCATGTGCCCACACACCTGTGTAACAAACATGCCCAAGCCACGTCAGAAGCTACCAGGTAAGCCATGTTAAACATCATCTAAGCATGCAAAACACTGTGCCTGGGGTTTGGTCTTAAACACATTTATATTCAATATGTATATATGTTATATGAAAAAAAAATTGTTTAAATTTGCCACTTCTCATTTTTGAAAATTTCTCTCGTTTTTGATCTTTTCAGTGGAAGTTGGTCCAGCTTCAATGCTGGTTGGAAACTTGGTGGCAGGGAAGCGGATAGCTCAGGCTACAGGAAGAGAGCTGGGTATGGTGGAGGATCAAGATCTCATTAGAAAGGTACTCCAACAGGGACCAGAAAACATCTTTAACTCACTCTCTCCCTTAATCTGACTGTAAAGAAAGGAAATAGCTTATTTCAGCATTGTTTCAGGGAAATGGTGAAAGTCAGTTTTTCTGTAGTTCAGTTTGTAAGAAATCCTTGTCTGTTACACTAATATCAGTATCATTAGTATCATTGCTCATATTTTGTTATTTTTATTGATGATTAGTTTATTAGAAAACATAATCTTTAAAAGTTATTTTTCTAATTGATAGCTTAACTCAGTACCTGTCAAAAGTTTGGAAACATTATCCCATTTGGGATAATGTTTCCAAACTTTTTACTAGTACTGTAATTTGCAAAAAGCCATAATTATAGGACAAATATTCATATTTCTAATCTATGGTAGACTACATGACAAATCCTTGAATTGACACATTGATAGACAATAGTATATGAAATTGTTCAAATTAAACTGGAAACTGTGTTTGCCAAGTTAGAAATTGCCCTGTATCTGCCAGGGAAGATGGATGCAGATGTTTCATCTTAAACCTTGTTGTTGTTCTGCTTTTACTTGGGTTGGGCTTAAGCTCTGTATGTGGCCCACCATGATGGTAAGGCTCTAGTCTGGCCCCACACCTGTTTGCTTGTGCTGCTTTTGTCGGTCACATGTGCTTCCGCAGCTGCAACAACCTGACGGCATCCAGCGGCAGCTTGGCTCAAAGTGATGACTGTCCTGGCTGGCTTTTTTGCCAGCAGGGGTCCACACATTTAGGGTGCATTCACACCAGGGCAGTCCGCTTGACTCGATTCGATTGGGGACTCGGTTTAGTTGGGGGGTGCAACATTCTTCGAGACCAAGTTAGCATTCATGCTGTGTTACTCAAACAAATTAGACCTTTTGAATAACGTGTTCCATTCACAGCTGTATCAAGAATTACTGAAAGAGAAAACGAGATGCAGAACAAAGAAGAAAACTCGTTCATCTATTAGTTAATGCAACTTTTTTTTTCTACCATATAAAAGCAAAATATTGAGGTGCCTCATATCCTAGTGGTTTAGGTTAATCATATTTCTATTAGAACTTTACCTGAGTTCTTCCACGTCCAACTGCGTGCCATTTCTCTTGTCTTCCCACACACGCTTATGTTTTGGTTGGGTTTATTCACAATGCTGTGCGCTGAACCCATGATGCGCTTTGCTTTATAGTCTGCTTCCTGTATTTGGTCCACTTGAAGCAGACCTGGAACTGCATTTGTTGGCGAACCGAGTCTGCTTCTTCAATCGGAATTAGAGTTTGTTTGCGCATCCACAGTTCCCCAAACCAAGAGGACTTTCTGAGCAAACGGACTAGGATTCGATCGAAAAACTGGTGTGAATGCACCTTTAGTCAATCAAACACTTATAAAGATAAATAAATAAACAAGTTAGAGCCTATAGTTATCAGTGTTCTATTAGAAAAAGCGTGCCCCCCTTAAGCTAATAAGAATTAACAGTATACGTGCTTATAAAAGACCACTCCAAAAGTATTCATTTGGGGAATTTTCGTGTGCACCTCTGCTCGCTGAGTTCACCGTGATGCTCACACATGTAGCATGGCTTGCTGAGTGGTCAGGGAAACCGGTCTGCATGATGTCACTCCTGATTCAAAGCACAACGTGTTGTTTGACTGGAACAAAAAGATGACTCAAATTTATTGTTAAAATACGTCAGTAACGCTTTCAGTATTATTCTTACTGTTATGTGTCGAGAATGTGGTAGCGTTCCCTTTATTCACTTCCTTTTTGTTTTTTATGTGCTGCCTGGTGAATACTTGTCTTCCTTCTGAACAGAGTTCTTTGCTTACATGTTCTGTCCTGTTCTGTCCGGCATTCTGGCTTTTTCCTCAACTTTTGCGCTACAACAGATCAAGAAGCTTATAATTCTTTGATTTACTATGAAAATAGCTGGGTTATTGTTCACT
>JAPMNP010633075.1:0-11916 GCA_029874935.1 Atherina boyeri
AACAGCTTGGATGGTCTTTCTTATCTCTGTCACGTAGACACAGACATCAGTTTTTTTCCCTCCCAAAAGCAGCTGAAATGTGGACTCTGTCCAGTATCTTTCCATCCATTACGCCCAGAGAACTCTGCAGAGTTTCTGCTTAGATTTGATAATTAGCTTCCTCCTTGTGTAAAAGTGTTATGTTACATTTCTGGATGCAGCGGCAGTATTGAATGTATTGTATGTATTGAACGGAAATAGTTTTCCCAGGTACTCCTGAACCCATGTGGCTATATTGTGATAAATTGGAATGCCTTTACATACATTGCTGCCTCAAGGCTCGAAGGTCACATGCATCCCACAGTAGTTTCTGTCCTTGGAGATTTAAATCTTTTTTATATAATGCTCTGTAGATTTTCTTTGTTATCTTGCATTGACTTTTTTTAACCCATCCTTACTCGAAAAGGCCAATTCTTTGGAAAACCAAGACATACCTCTCCCTAATGACAGTCTCCGGCTCTTCCTGGGGGATCCCAAGGCATTCCCAGGCCAGGAGAATATGGAATCTCTCCAGTGTTTCCTGGGTCTTCCCCAGAATCTCATCCCATTTGGGTGTGCTTAAAAGACCTCCACTTTTTAGTCACTACCGAGATCTTTTGGTCATAGATTAGAGTTGGAACAAATATTTTTAGCCAAACCAAATTAAATCTAATGATGGTGGTGAAGAGAGGAGCGCTCCTTTCAAAAGGGAACTCCTTTCCTATCATGCAACACAACATGACATATCTTAGTAGTCTTCATTCTTTGGACTGGTGTCTGTTGATTAAAGGTTAAAACAAATTAAAGATGAAAGTTTTTGTTGCATTTTGTATAACTTTTCTGGAAACTGGGTTTTTATTTGTGCCACAAATTAAGAGGAAGGAAATATTTGGAGCTCTTGTACCTGATCTGAGTTCCACATCCTTGAAGGCCAGGGAACTATGAGCACTTTGAGGGAGCATGAGGTTTTAACCTTTGTTTCATTTTCCCAGCAGGCCAGAGGAGGAGCCCATGGAGGAAGAGGCGCCGCTGTAACGGAAGCGGCCGTGGGGGTGTCTCAGTGTTACCATTGACCTCTCCGGAGAAGAGTCTCGATTGATCCCTTCATTTAGTCCCGCTAACCCCACTCACTACGTCAGTCACCTTGATTGGCGGCCCCTCGGCCAAAAAACGAGGGAGAGGGGGTGGGCTCAGCCTCAGAGTAGGGAGCCAATCCGAAGACAGAGGACTGAACTGGAAAAAGAAAATTTAAACATAACAGCGTTGCTTGGCAGTACTCGCTCAGAGACTCTCTTTTTTTTCAGTCTTCGCAACCCCCCTCGTTAGCCCACAGCGGCTAACTGAGTGATCACGGCAGCGGGCGAGTGTCTTTGGTGCGGAGGCGAGATCAGGTCTCGTCATGTGCAGAAACATACGGTGCTTTATGCAGCTGCCCTCTGACCACATTCAGTATGGACACCAGGGACGGCAGACGTCCCCCAGCTGTCAGAAAGCAGCTCGGGTATTCTCTTTTCTCTTTTCTTAACTTCTTTCCCTACAAAATAGGGGCATCGCGGCGACTGAGATAACATTTTACCAGCCGCGTTCACTGTGGATTCTGGTTGGTTTGAAAATACTTTTTTACAAAGATTTGACGGCGAGACTGTCGCCTCGCCCGGAGCAGCCTGTCGTTGGCGGTTGACGAGTGAGAGGAGTGCCTTGGTGAGGGTCCACTTGATTTCAGGATTGTTCAGGAAAAGATTGCCTTAAGTTTAAAGATTTTCTCCCCCCAGAGGAATCGGCGTGAGGGAGGGAGACGAAGATCGCAAGAACGACAAAAAAGCAAACAATCTTTCAGCATGTTTACTTGGAACGTGACGAAGACAGCATTTATGTCTCTCACAGCCTCTCTTGAAGAGTTACTTTACTTTTTGGATGGATCTATTTTTCTGTAAAAAAAACTTTAAAAGACAGAAAAGAAAGAAAGAAAGAAATCGCTTTGTAAAGGTAGTTGCCAGCTTCAGTGGGAAAAAGGTGCAAACATGGAGAAATTCAAACAAAGAGTTAGATTGCAAATTCTCAAACAGGTTTTAGCCTTTAATGTAGCTTCCCTTTAACCGAAGTCATTGCTTTTGACACATTGAAGCATGCATCTGAGCAGAGGCCAGACTTTACCGCAAGATGTTTTTGTTATGTTATCCAAAAGAGAAAGCCAAGCAAGAAAAGCCAAAGCATGAGTTTGCATTTACAGTTTCACTCCTCTTAGCTGGTGGCTCGACAAACATTTCACGTATTGGCCCTTTACGAGAAGGCTCCCAATACCCAGATAAGTGTTTACTGATTTAATCCGTCGCAGATCAGGTAGGCATTTCTTTACACATACTGATCAAGCTCCCATGCTTTGCCAGTTGGCAACTACCTTAGTGTGAGCTAAACATTAGTCATGTATATTGAATTGAATATATTTTGACAGGCAGTAATGGAGTATTGTCGGTTTGTATCTACATGTATGATTTCCGCATCAAGTTGTCAATTTACAATATCAGAAATGTGTTTGGTAAGCGTGTCCACTTTTTGTTTTTTATTGTATAAGATTATTTTTCTAACTTTTTTTTTCATCCATAGATTTTGTTCTGTGTTTTTATCCGTTTTCAGGATAGTTATAGGGCTGCCATTCGCATACGTAGTGCTGTTGTCATTTCTTGTTCAAGACTTCTTTCTTTCTTGTATTTATCACAAACAAGGAGCAACACTTTCTTTATTTCTTTCTACGGCTCCCTCGGCCTTTCTGCATTTTCATCAACTTATGTATTTATAACATGTACTGTTTATAGGAGATTTGTATATGGAAAATTTATAAATTTACTCTAACTAATGACAGCTATGATATTGTGAGCAAAAAACAGTATGGCGTATGATGCTATTCCATGAACTTAAAAAGAAAAAGCAGCATATTTAACTCGTCATCGACTGCACTGTTTTTCCAAGTTGCCCTTGAGTGAGTCATTACACGGTACTGCAATCGACTTAACACATTTGATCACTTTGTTGCCTAATCAATACATTCTCCTCTTGTGCATTGGTGATATGCACTTACCTTTCAACTGTGACAACATCATCCATAAAGAGGTCTCCAAGCCATTTTCATGTAGCTGGCTGACTTTTCTGCAGCAGGAAAAGAAGACAGGGACACGGATGTCAAGAAAGTGGAATTTGGAGCCAGCTCGGGATGGAAAACATCAGCCAATCATGTTGCACTATCACATCTGACATCTTCTTCTTTCTTCCCTTTTCCCGCTGGAATCCAACTGATCTCACACTACGACTTCATTGCTCAAATGAACCCCCATGTGTCAACAGCTTTGTTAAATTAGCGACTATCATGTTTATTTTAAGTTGATATCATTTTATAAACTTGTAAAATTTGAGGTTAAGTTGATATTTTTCATGTCTAACAAAACATTCCACTTGTTACTTGTTTGATTTGGCTTATTTTTTTATTGATTTTTAGAGGTGAATTTGAGTTTTTTTTTGTAGAAACTTTAATACTTGTTTTTTTGCTGTCTGCTCGCGCCAACTTTAACTCTTTGCATGGTTTGTGAGTCAGCATGCCTGCTTGTCTATGTAAAAAAAATGTATTTGCACAATAGAAGAAGAACACTGGAGGACTTTAAAATATAACCTCCCCCAAATGCACCACGTGGGAAGGTTTTTTCTTCCTCTCTGGTGGGCAAACAGTTAAAAAGACTTTGTCCAAATGACTCCACGGAGAATTATTTGATATTTTGACTATCTAATAAGTGATTTTAACACGATTCAGCACTTACGACATGTATGGACTGTGTTTGAGAGAGATGTGCTCTGCCAAACCTTTGCTAAAGTCACACCTTTAACAAAAAAAGAAAAAGACTCTCCCAAAGAATGTTCCTCTTTTAAAGATTTTTTTTCAGCAACAACGGATCAGAAACTATGGATATTGTTTGAGAAACGGTTTGGGAGTTTTGAAAAAAGGGCATCGTCGATTGATTGTCACATCCACCTCGGCCAGTTCTATATATATATAACCACTGTGGCTCAAGAGCAATTCTTGGTTTACATGTAAATGGATTAAAAAAAAGTTATTTTTATTTGTTGTTTGTCTCTATTGATGAAAAATGTTATCTTTCTTTGGGACCTACGCTTTGGACATTTCATCTCTTGACATCATCTATAGAATATATTTCTGAAAAATACACACAGCTCTGGTTGTCTCATTGTTTTTGTCGTCTTTCTGTCTCACAACAAACTGGTTTTAAGATGTGAAGGCTTTAATTATCTCGCTGATGGTGCAATGACCTCAGGAAGCTCATATCATGTTTCTGCTTTATCATCTCAAAGATGAGAAGATGATTTGTTCTCAAAGTCTCTGTTAGCACAGTACAACCCCAATAATCAATAGCAGTGGTTGTAGAGGCATTCCTCACCATATCTTTGTTTTTCAAGAAAGCTACTCCAATTTCTGACCTTTCCTGGTTTAAGAAAACTAGCTGCCCAGCACATGATTGTAATGATGCTGGAGAGGATGTCACTACTTGAAGAACAAATTTTTCTTTTAAAAAAAAGATACGTAAGAGAGTCTCAGATGACTTCTTTTTGAGTGGAAAACCTAATTATAAAGCCCAGTGTCACAAGTGTGCATGCAGGATTCAGGCAAAGTCCAAGCAGCAGCTGTCAGATGACTCCCTCCAGCTTTGATTTTCTTGGATGAATTTCTGCAACAATTATCTTAAAAAATTTAAGCAGTCAATAAAAACTAGTTTTGTTCTCATGATGAAAATGTATTGATATTTTGCATATTAAAAAAATGT
Organism: Atherina boyeri; assembly: GCA_029874935.1. NCBI lineage: Eukaryota > Metazoa > Chordata > Actinopteri > Atheriniformes > Atherinidae > Atherina > Atherina boyeri. The sequence continues at coordinate 4,845 of JAPMNP010633075.1, forward strand.
AAAATCGACAGCAAATATTTTTTTAACAAGCTGGAAAATGGCAATTTGTGGTTTTCATAAAGAAATAATACAAACAAAAAGGCAAAGAAATCACATGAATGAAAGGGAGGGAAAAAAGCATTTAAATAAATAATTTAATATCTGAACAGAGCAATAAAAAAAGCCTGTATCTAGTGTGATTAAAAATAACTTTATAATTTGACTGAAATGTATATATAGATGTCAGTTTTAAAGTGGATTTCGCCCAGTTGTATGTCTAGCAGGAAAAGGCTTGTGTATGTTTATATGTATGTGCAGCGTGTGCATGTACGAGTGACATCACCGTCCAATGAGGAGCAGGCACTTCCTTCACCATGCAAATACAGTCCTGATATTTCCTCTCTGCCGACGCTCCTCAGCTTTGCAACAGTGCCATGCCCGAACTGCAGCATTAGCAGGCTCGTTTTCCCCCGTCTTCATCACCCTCAAGCGGGGAGGTCCTCTCTCATCTTCTCTACTCTTTTCTTCTTTCTCTTTTATCTTCAAGTACACCATACTTTTGTACCTTTTTTGGACATGCCTAACATCGTGCTTTTCAGCGGGAGCTCCCACCATGACTTGTCCCAGAAAGTGGCAGATCGACTGGGGCTGGAGCTAGGGAAGGTGATAACGAAGAAGTTCAGCAACCAGGAGACATGGCGAGTATTTTTTTTTATGAAAATGTGGTGCTGTCTTGTTTATTTGGTACATTTGCTATGAAATATATTAAATGTGTGTTTTTGGTGCCAGAGCCCGTGACTCAGTTGTTGCTTCATCCTCGATATCACATGTGGATGTGTTAGCATCAAGCTAACGGTAGTTTACTATTCAGCGGGCAGACCTGTAATGGGTACACGTGATCAGCTAGCCACACGTAAACACACCAAGCTAGTTAGCTAATGCTGGTGTTTCCTTTATCGGGCAAAGGCTTTGGTAATGGTGTATCAATTTCTCTGACGAAGTAATTACCTGTCTTTTTTATGTGTTGTCAACGTGAGCCAAAAAGAGGCAGAACAAGAGTCCCTGTGAGATGGCGTAATGCTATGTTTTAGTCCGTTAATAGCTGCGCTATTACCCGTGCGAGTGTGACCACCTGGTCACATTTTATACCAGTGTTGAAAACTCTTCCTAATCCTCCTCTTCTGCTCCAAAATCAAATAGTAACACCTCATGATCTAGAATGATTAGACACATTACTACACAGCGAACATTTTTAGCATTAGTTACAGAGCTCCAGCCTATCACATGGGGACTGATTGTTTGGGTATACACAAATGGATTCAACACCGTAGTACGTTCCCCTCGCTAGCTAGATTAAAATTGGGTGTTTTACTGAAACCATGATACAAGCATTGCCTTTTCATCTTTATTGTATGTGTTTTAAGAGCCTTCCGAAATGGTCAAAATAACAAACACTGTAAGCGGACGAAGATTGTGTCCTGTAGTGGAGGCTGCGTAGCTTACTGCCATTTGTTACGGACGTACATAATCTTGCTAGCAGAAGACTGATCACAAAGGGCTCAATGCGGTCACAAACACCTATTAGGAGTAGAATTCCATTAATGTCATACAGATCAACTTAGTCAATGCGGTTTTATTTAGTCTTTTGACGAACGTGACTCAAGCCCTTCACTTAAATACGATCTTTCTCAGTACAGTCTATGTCAGGAAAGTTATTTACTCAAGTCTCCAATGGTTAAAATCACATGCACATAATTTGCGTTCATTTCCAAACTGCCCTGGCTAATTATTTGTTGAATCAGTGTCAGTAGACTTGCTGCTTGCCTGCTTCTCCAAAGGAGCATTTTATTAATTTTTGAACACAGTTGGTTCAGTTCATGTGTGTTGTTTGAACCCGTCTGGAGGATGACCTTATGGCCTCATTGCTGGCCTCATCATACCAGTGTTTTTCCACTGCAGCTGTAAATTTAACATGTACCTGTGGCAGAAAATAAGAGCCTCCAGCTTTGTACTCAATGGAAAGAAGTACAGTTTTATTTTTATGTTTACATTTTCATGCGTTTATAAGAACTTTTCAGTGTGCTTTGTGATGTGGTCGCTCAGTGAGCATTAACATCATTAGAGATGGGTTTTATTCCTGCTGGGTCACTTACTGATGCTTTCACTCTCAGTAAAAGCACCCAGCATGCACTGTACTTCGTATGTTCATTTCTAATCTAACTCCCATGTACTAAACAAGGTCAGAGCTTTTAATGGTGTCTGGACCCCTTTATCCCTCTGCAAGTCCTCTTCCTGTTGGTGATGTTTGCACTCACAGCAGTAAAAATCCAGGGAAAACTCTGATTATGCGCAGTCTCCCTTCTAGGGAACATTGCTGTTTTGTGTGACACAAAAGAGCAAAACAAAGATTATTTCTGTGTCTTCCCACACTAATAGAGAAGTGAGTCTCACAGATACTAATCGTGTTTTGCCAGGTGACTCACAGAGGTCAAGGACTAAAATGAAAGGAGTGAGTTCCTGAGAATAATAGCTGGCTTGATAACTTATTGTTTGTTTTGAATAAAGGAAATGTTAATATAAGCATTTTGTTGATATGAGATGGCATGTTTGTGCAGCCCTAAGAGTGTGGTGTAGAGCAATTATTCACACTCGTTACATAAAACTTAAAGTTGACATAAAGGTAGCAGGCTGAGTACAGGGAACCATTTGGATAAACTCAGGAATAGAGTGTAATTAGGAAAATGTAGAGAAACTGTGCTCATATTGTTATGATTTTGCTTTTCAGTGTTTAGTAAAAGTAGCTTGTTTGCATACCTGGACTGCTACTCAATTTGTGTTGAGAAATGTTTTAAACCAAAGCTTTGCTGGCTTTCCACCCCGAATAACCATATTCTTAATTTTTGTTGTATCAAATTCAGCTTAAACAAAGCCCACCAGGGCAGAGATTAAGAAGGTGACAAAGCAAGGATTTGAAGCTATTAGCTGGCTGACTTCACAGACTTATGGGTGTGTAGCAAAATAAAGTGACTGTCTACACTGACGTGAATATAAGGCACTTTGTCGTTCAGTTTTGAATTTTTTTTTTACTTAAAGGTGTTTATAGAAGATGTCTCTTTTAATTATTTTTGCTATATTCCATGAAATTCGGTTCACTGCCCTATATGGTAGGATTTCTCACAAGCTTTAAAGATATCGATATTATTATACATCAGCTGTGAAAGTAATGGGACTTGAAAAACATCAGCCAATCATTTCTGCTCTCATCGTGTGTTTTTATTTGTCCATTGGCCCGTCACTCAGTCACAACAGTTGCTAATAGCTAGCGTTGTGTGGCCAGGGAGGGAGCTGTGACTCAAGTAAGCTGCTCTTGTGCATGCGCTTTTTTCAAAAACTCGCTAGCTGTCTCTGCTTTCCGAATTGCCACAAACATCTTCTACTGTATACCACCGTTTAAAGTCGGGGTCAGAACTGATTAATATTTATGTTTTTATGTCTTTGTTGCATGTTTTAACTGTTGTCTGACCAATTGTCTGAGGATATGTAGTTATGAAATTATGAAATACACACAATAGAATAAATATATTTGATTTACTTTTAGCACATCCAATTTACTGGAAGCTCAAAGCCAAACATTCAGAATTTACAAGTTACAGTTCTCTGATTCGTTGGGTTTTTCAGCACATTTTTTTAAAAGCAAAAACCATCTGATGTTTCATGAAGTTTTTGAGTTTTTTTATTAGAAATTTTACAAAAAAATACTTAATTACTCCCTGAAGGGAAATTATTCAAATTTACATAAATGAATGAATGTAGATCATTTTATGACAAATATATTAATGATACTAATCTAATTATATGATATACAAATGACCTTGAATGCGATTAGTCTTTTTTATATATATATAAAGATATGTTTTAATTTTAAAAAGTGTCATTGTAATATATGTTTAAACTCTTATCGTATTGGCTTCAGTGTCAGATTTTATTTTTCAGTGCAAGAAAAGTTTCTGTTTTTATTAGTAAAAATGTTAGTAGTTTTTATAAGCTGCTGTTCACAGATGCAGTATGAGTTACAGCTTTTTTGTCTTTCCTGACACATTTTTCTCTTTTGACCTGTGTTTCGGGACATCTTTTGGTTCCAGTGAAACTAAATATGTTACTTTGAGTTCATGGTTTAGCATTCTCATAGATCGTGTGAGCGGAGTTGTTAATTTGTAACAATACACGATTATCACAGATGGACTCTGGCTGTTTCCAGAGCTTCTGCCTCAACTTTCAAATCATTTGTTTTGATAAAAAACTTTAGGCTTTGTGACTGTCAGTGCAAACCCAGCTCTCACCCTGAACAACTGACTGTGTGCAGAGATCACATGACAGAGGCCAGGAAGACCTGATGATCTCCCACAGAGGAATGTTTCACACACACACTGCTCGTTTTTAAAATGAATTCTTCAGGCTGCTTTCTAACTGTATGCATTTTTCCAAAGTGCCTCTCATTCTTCAAACCTTTGGGTTTACCCTCAATCTCCTTTAAAATCTGCAGAGAATGTCTTGTTGAAGTATTTTTGCATCCAGTTGGGAAACTGTAATGAGGAGCTGATTTAAGCTGTTAAGATGTCCTATAAACTATCCTTTTTTAACTGGGCACACTATACAGTAGTTATCTCCAGTTATCTGGGGCCAGGCGTCTAAGAAAACAGGGCCCCCACTATGAAAGTCTTTTGTGTCTTTTTTTGTGGTTTTCTTTCTCATTGTAACCATTGTTGTTTTTAGTCTCTGAGTGCAGAGACCATCGATTTAGATGTGCTGTTACACCGAGGTAGTCACAATAGAATTGCTTATAGTTTAGTCTGCAGTCAGTACAGTGTTGTTTGGTCCCTGCTCTTCTTTTTTATGGCATCAGTAAAAGTGTGCCTGGTCCAAAGATGGGGCTTCAAGACAGTTTGTAATTTATTTAAAACTTAATATGATCATGTAATTAATGCATTCTTTCTTTTTTCTTTTTTTTATCGAAACAGTGTGGAAATAGGTGAAAGTGTTCGCGGAGAGGATGTTTACATTGTACAGAGCGGCTGTGGGGAAATAAATGACAACCTGATGGAGCTGCTTATAATGATAAACGCCTGCAAGATCGCCTCTTCATCCCGCGTAACAGCGGTCATCCCCTGCTTCCCCTACGCCCGGCAGGACAAGAAAGACAAGGTAAAGCTGCAACCACATTTAATTAAACATCACACAAACGCATGTTGAAGGTCATCGTTTCACTCCTGTAGTGAAAGTGGATGCGTTAATTCATTCACAGTGATGCATTAACGAGAACCCTCAGAGGTTAAGAGCTGAAAGGTCACAGCAGAGTGCTGGTTTGCATTCTGAATCTGGTTCAGCTCCTGTAAATCATTATCTTGTGTTCTCTCCGTTTAATAGAACTACAACAGCAAATCAGGTTTGTACTGTTTGAAGCTGTAAGAAAGTTATTTTCAGCTATATGGCACGTTTACACAGTTTTCCTAGGAATTAGTAGGAAATTGTTTCTTCTCGTCACTCTTGCCTGTACATGCTGTGAGTTTCAGTTGCTAAATAAAGACTAGTTTTACTCACATCGTGGTGTAAAATGCGAGGGTTGAAACTCTGCAAACACTTTACCTCATCCACAGATAAAGATTTTATTCTGTGAAATGCGCCGATTGTAGGTTTTCTGCCAAATTGGAAACAATCCCAACCTGCTTCAACAATAATTGCAGTCTGGAGAATACATGAAAGAGAAAATAAACCAGTCCTTGTAACATATTAAATACGATTTATAGTATTTGTTTTTTTTTGTGCAATTTAAAGTCAAGAAAAAGGCAGAGAAACACATTTCTTAAATTTCGGGCTTTGCGTAGAATGTGTAACAGACAAATGCTGACAACACTAATAAAAAAAAGAGACAAATGCTCACCTTTTTTTTTTCTTACAACATTTAATCTTCAAAATGAAAAAGAAACAAAAACAGCTGAACACTCATTTGGGATCATGACCCAATGAGAGATTTTAAAGTTGTACAAATTGTTTTACAATATTATAACATCCACAGGAGAAGATCCATTAAAGTAGTGGAACTCAAGGACAACAGTTTATCCTAATATTTACAAGCTTGCCAAGAGATTTCTGCACATTCCAGTTACTTCTGTGTCATGAGAAAGTGTCTTCTCCAAAGCTGGAGAAGACTAGACTGCAGCCTAACTCAGCTGAAATGATCCTGTTCTTAAAGGCAGCTTCCTAGAAAAACAGCTTGAGCAAGTTAGATTTGGAAAATATACAATTTAGAAGTCCAACCCCCTTTCTTCAGACTTAAGACCCCGAAACCACGCCTTCAGAGTACAGGAACGCACAATGCCTAGACACGTCTGGGGGAGGGACCAATGCTGACTGTTTTTCACTGACATATCACCATTCAATCATTTAGATGGAACTGTCAAATGATTGGATGGTGTTCTTCCAGTCGTGTACACTCACCGGGTGACTATTTATTTTTATTTTTGTGATGCACTCAAGTAGGATGTGATTTATAAAACAAACAAAAGGATTATACAAGCAGCATCTATAAAGGGATTAAAGCCCTTTTTAGCCTTGTCTCACCAGTGTGTGAAATAAAGTGTGACTTTAGATGTGATGGAACCACATAATAAGCTTAGTATGATTTTTATGTTTATTGTTAAAGAGGCTACATGCAAGGTTTTGCCAAATAAACGTAACATTGGCCTTGAAAGTGATTCTCCAAAACACAAAGTTTTTGTACAAAGTATCATATCGGAATCACAGATACTAGCTCATCACACATCACTACAGTGTAGTCGTTTTAACATTTCTTATGATATATAAATAATTGTAGGTTAAACAAGAAAAAGATTTTTAAAAATTCTTGAATTCCGGTGACATGCCATATTTAGCTACTAATGCATCCTGCAAGCCAACACTGACAGCTTTGATAACGGCATTTCTGTCTATCGCTGATCTTTTTGCACAGGGTGACAAGAGGTTGTGATCAGAGGTGGGTAGAGTAGCCAAAAATTGTACTCAAGTAAAAGTACTGTTACTTCAGAATAATATTACT
>JAPMNP010633081.1:0-13332 GCA_029874935.1 Atherina boyeri
AATCAATCCTAGGCCAGGGCCATGACTTAAGAGAGGCTGAGATAACTTAACCTAGGGTTAGAGCAGCACCAAGGAGGGTTCTTGTTTGTGTTTCCCTGGCAACTGAAACTAAAAAAAATAAGTTCTAATTACGCAGTAATATTTTTAATTTTTTGATATCATATCATGACATATCGTATCGTGACCCTGGCATATCGAGTTGCATCATATGGTCAGTTTAAGTGTATCGTCCCATCCCTACCGCGTGGTGTTCTTGTGTGTACAAGAGTGCATGCATGTGAGAGAGAGAGAGATTATGATCAAATATTTATTTTAAATTGGTTAATTAATTTATATGAGATTTTGAAGACCAGTGTTTTCTAATATACCATGATGTTTTTATGTAAAGCACTTTGTGCTACTTTTTGAATGAAAAGTGCTTTATAAATAAAATTTGATTTGATTTGTAAAGCTCTGTCTCTCAAGTTGTTGACAGGAGAGGGTATTCTAAATGGAAAACTATGCTGCTGCTGCTCTGACAGCAAACCCCAGTCTGTGTTGATCCGTTTCACGGTCTTAAACGGCTTTTGTAGCTTTGCATCATTTTGGCATCGCCAGCTGCGTTCATGTGTTGGCTCAAGCTGTTTGTCACCTGATAGAATTTTAGTCCGGTCTTCAGGGTAAAGTGTTGTCATTTTGAATTCCAGCATACGCTTGCATGAACGTGTGTCTTTTGAACCAGCAAACAAGTCCACATTTGGAGGTTAGAGAGTGGAGGTGAATTAAATCACTGAATCTATATCAGGAGACTCTAGGTACAGCTACAGTGGGATGCTTCCAGTCTTTTGTAGGTTGATGAGGCTGAAACACAAATACCGTTTAGTAAGGGTTAGGAAAAGATCAGAGTTTTGCATAGCACACAAGTCGCCCTGCCGCTGTTTGACAAGGTTAAAGTTAAACATGGGTCTTTTGGTTGAAACATTGACATTATACACATCTGTAGTTTCTAAAAAAAAAAAAGAAATGTGCTCTGGTGGCTCTATTTAGAAATTAGAATCATCAAAATATTTGTCTTGTTTACAGTCTAGGATTTACATATTAATGACAATGATCATATTTCTATTAGCATTGAGGGTTATAGTTGACAAGACAACAAATCAAACTAGAATTACTCTTTTATTTTTGGGTTTTGGCTGTAAATATTTCAGAGAGATAATATGTTGTATCCCCTGCTTAGCATCAAGCCAAAAAAGAATAATGAAAAAAACCCAAAAAAAACTCTCTGATGCTGTATTTGATACCTTTCTGTAAATATCACGGTTGGGGCAGTAACGCCTGCCCTATCACACAAGTCCTCAAACTGCTCATTGCATGCTTTCTTTAATGTTTGTAGAGCCTTGATATAAAAAGGTTCCACCAATACACTTACTGCCCGGTCACCACCAGTCGTCATTAAAGCCAAAAGCTCTACCTGTGGCTTTAATCCTCCTATCAGACAGGGCCTGGATTTCCCCAACACAGTTCACTAACCTGGCAGTAAGTGCCTCAGGACATGTTGACTAGCCTGGTGCACTGCAAAAAAAGGCAGCACATTTTTTAACCTGAAAGATTAAAATTTGTTTTATTATTTGATATGCCATGCCACCATGTTTTGTCAATATTTCCCATGCTTATTATAGAACTGACCTAATATTGAAGCATGGAAACATGCACGTTTGGCATATTATTCACCCTCAGCATGCTTTGATTTGTATATATTATTCTTTTCATATGTTCATAACTGCGCCCTTTGATGTTTGCCTTTATATTGAGCTAATCTTTTAATGTCTTTTTTTTCTTGCTTTATAGTCAACAATGTGAAAAACAGGGCCATGACAGTGTAATATATTATTATTATTTTGAGGGTATGAAGATATTCCTTTATGCTGCTCTGATGGATTATATATATTACCCTGTGGGGATTATTTTTGGCTCGACACGGTGAAGGGTAAAGATAGAATGCTGCAGCCAGTTTCTTGTTTTCATACCACCTCCCCGAGAACAGAAGTTGCAGTGTTATACTCAATGTATATGGAGAGCTACGTATGGTCAAACATCATTTACAAATTCCATAAGAATATTAACAGCTTTATTCTCAAGGAGTTTGTGCTGCATTACAGGTGCAAAACTGTTTCTAAAGGATTAGTCGGTGTGTTTTTAAATTTTTCACTGTTAAGCCTCCGTGTAGAGCTATTGTCTGTGTAGTAGCAAGGTTTGAAGAGGAGCACATTATATTAAACTTCATCGTGCTCTTCATAGTTTTACCGCTGATACCATGTGTCTCTTTTACATGTTATGGATCATTTCTCATTCTCGGGAAAGAAGATGAGGATTCCTACATGACTTTATTTCCATAGTTCGTACTGCAATAAAAAGTGGGAGCAAAGTTGTTTGATTTGTGCAGTGAGGACATGTGGATATTTTGAACTTAAAAACAGTTCTCCACAAACTTAGCACTATTCACCTACAGCACTGCTTGACTCAGTGAGAGACAGTTAAAAAGGGACATTGCTTAAGGCACCGTGTCAGACTCATCGTGATGCCCTCCGGTACCACACAGAGATATTCAGCTTTTTCCAGACGCATCAGGACTTGGAAAAACCTGTAAACAGAGCTCAATCTGTGTATTAAGCTGGGTATTCATTTGAAAAATGACATGCAAATAGACAAAACATGCAAAGATTGAGTGGCACATCCATCAGTTTGACAGTACATTTGCAACTTAATGAAAAATGCTGGAAACAGAATTGCAGAGGATGGAACAGAACCTGACGTTTTTAAGGGGAAACATACCAATGTGTTTGCTTGTTTCTTCTGTATCTGATTATGCTTTTTTATTTGCATTTGCTTCCTCTTCCATTATGCTGCTTTACTTTTTTTTAGAGAGTGGATGTGTTTCTGAATTCATTCATTTGTTGTTTGTTATTTTTTTTACGTTTGTAGCTCTTAAAGAAAAGAGCAGACCCTCTATTGTGTCAATCTACTCTTGTTCAAAAGTACAACCATGAAATACACTGAGCTCCTGTTGGAAAAATGCTTTGCTCAGCTGCATTATCAGGTTTGCACATTTCCATTAGAGCACGTCAACCTTCAGCTCCTGCGTTATGCCCTGTCGACACAGAACTTACTGTAAAATTATTTTTTACAGCTCTTATGGAAATATATTAAAATCCTTTCAGATAACTCTCAAAGTTAAATATGTGCCTCCCTGGTTAAAGTCGCACTTAGTAAAATACAAACATGTGTGTCAGTGCATAATTGCTGCATTCACCACACCCTTTCTTCTGATATCTGCATACAGTGTTGAGACAGTAGGGGGTACATAGCATCATTTCAAACCTCATTTAACACTGAACCGTATCCCTTTCTGAAGCTCAAATTGCTCACCATGGAATAGCAGTGAGACTCCAGACATTCATTAGCTTAATGAAAACAGGCGACTCTTCTTCTACCGCCCAGTGAGCGAGTTCCTGATGTAGCCGCAGCGACCATCTGCTCTCCAGCTCCCTGCCAGCTATAGGATAGTCTTGTCACAGCAACTCCTGTTAAGAAAGGCATCCACAAAGGTGCCTTAATCACTCAGATCAGAGGACAGGCAAGGACGGTAGGGAGGCTTTCTTTTCTTTCCTGATCTTTATTTTGGCTTCATTTCTGCGTCCCCCTGGTGCCTCTCGCTTTCCCAATTGTGGCGATCACTCGAGATGCTAATGATGCTCATGAAATAAGCTGAGTGTGCAGTTATTGGAGTTGAGTTGCAGAAGCCAAACACAGCTGGCAGTAAGTTATTATCTGCTCATCCACAGTGGGAGATGGCGCATTTTGGAAAGGTTAATATCATTTAAGAGTTGGCCAGAGTCTGTTGTGGTGGGCGGCTGACCACCTGTTCTGCTCTGGAGGTGGACTTTTATGATCTCATCCCACAGCAAACATTTGAAAGTCAAAACCATTTATTACAGTTATAAAACTGTGTAAGTAGTCTCTATATTTTTCTTTTAAGTGGTGATAAATTAAGTCTTATCTTTCCATTATTTGCTCATATTTTCCTCAGAAACTACACGTTTAACTACAGTTGTTTTATGAATTTCACCTCTTGAATTAATCACCACTGATACCAGCAGTGTGGAGCCAGCGGCAACTCAGAACTATACTTTCTTCAATATGAGCCCTAGCTGGTGCACAGTAAGAGGGAAATGATAGTCAGCACCCCGAGGCTTGAATCTGATGGTTTGTCATCTGGATAGTATTACTTAATTTCCCACTGGGAAGAAACTCATTATTTCTGACTTTATCTCAGCACTGACCTCTGGAACTGTCTCAGCAATGTTATTGGTTTTAGTCCATGGTCCCTTTTTCTTTTCTCTCCGCGGCCCAACATGGATGACCCCAAATGCCAATAAGATACATGACTAGTGAGGTTGCAGTTCAAGCGAGGGATGGACACATATGTCATGCTGGACCACAGATGAGAATCGCTTTCACCTTAAATGCGCTTCGTACAGAGCACGATGATATTGATTTATCGCAGGCTACATTACAGCTTTTTTTCCACATGATGAATGGTGGGCGGAATATGAGATTATACTGATAATAGATGACTAATGGTCTTCAAACATCTTTTATGGTTAACCTTTTGCTGCAAAAACATCAAAGTCCTTTTACATCCAGCACACGAAGAGTGACTGCTTCAGCAACATTTGTTTTCAAAATCTGTTTTTTTCAGCATTTGTGCGCTCTACTTACATCTGTTACACCCACCTGTAAGTTGACTAATGCCCCGTTTTTCCTTTTGTATCGTAGTTTAACTTTGTAGGGAAGCTGCTGGGACCACGGGGAAATTCTATGAAGAGATTACAAGAGGACACGGGAGTGAAGATGTCCATCCTTGGCAAAGGGTCCATGAGGGATAAAGGGAAGGTAAGACATTTATCGATTTGTGCTGAAATATGGTTGTTTGGCTACTCAAAGGGAAATATTTACAGAGGCGAAAGCACTTGAAATTGCACCGAAGCACAGTGGAATATTTTAACCAACACCATCTGAACAGTAACTGAGATGAATAACACTCACACTAGAATTAATAGCTTCCACTTGACAAACACATGTAGTCGAAAAAGGGAATGTTTTTCTGTGTTGTTTAATAGCATATTCTGTAATAGTCAATTATGAATGCAAAGTAATGAATCTCTGTGCCAGAGTCATTTATCCCACTGACTTATGGTTCCCTGGAGCCAAACCTACCCAAGCGTGTGCACAGACAACCTTCTGGATCTGGTATTCACTCTTATAACAGGTCTTGGAGTGCTGCTATTGAGTTACATTGCTATTATTACTGTAGCTTCTGATTCAGACATCTTGACATGATAAAAGACATGCAGTCTTACCACCTCTTTGGTGAAACTGGAGCTGCATTTCAATACGGCGTGAAGACATTGAGGGCAAAATAATACACAGGCTTTTAGGGGGACTTCAAAGTGGCTGTAATTGATATTTTTACAAGAAGCAGAAGAAGAAAGAATGACAGTGTGACAAAGTAGAAGTAGCGCCTTGTTTGGATAATCAAGGCAAGGCAAGTCTATTTGTATAGCACAATTCCTATTACAAAACCATGCAAAGTGCTTTACATAAAAAATTAAAAGCATTACAGTGGGTTGCAGAAGAAGCATTAAAAAGTAGAAGAATTAAACGCATCATTTAAAATTAAAAACAAAAATTTTGAAGAAAAAAGAAAACATACATATCAGCTGAATTTGCAGCTTTTCTCAGCTTTATGGAGATTCATACCTTAAAATGATAAGTGTTAGCTCATTGCCAAGGCCCAGCTTTACTCTGTTCACTATCACAATTCCTATTTGCATCAGGCAGCCAGGAACAAAAAAAAAAAAAAAGAAGATCTTAAACCTCACACTTCTTGTTCAAGACAAAACTCTTAAAAGAACTAGTTGGAGAGCAGCTTTTTAACAAGGGAGCATTCAGCAGAGCCAGATAAGGGGTGTTAAAGATGTAAAACAGCTGAACAAAGAGTGAGTATTGGATTTACATTCATTTAAAGGCCTGGAGTACAATACTAAATAAATTAACTGATATGTTCCTGCTGGTATGTCAATACTGAGTTCCCAACTTGTTTGAGCTGCCCCAAAAAATGCCAAAAATCTGTTGCAGTGTCAAACTGAAGCATTAAACATGTAAATGTAGCACTGTGTTTGTCTCAAAATACTAAATACAGTCCACACAGTGTTTTCCACAAATTTCTGTTTCACATACATCTGGTTGAGCACCTAAATACACTTTGAAATAACCCTGACAACTACTAAATATTTTAAGTGTGTTCATTTCAAGATGAACCCACTAAATTGATCCATTTACCCTTCAGAAGGCCCCTTTTAAAGTAATCATGACAGTAACTTACACCAATAAATACACCATGCCCTGATGTTTCTCAGTTTATATAAAACTGATTTAATTTTTTTTTTTTTTACAGAAACACAAAATGGATACTATCATTCAATAGAAACAAAAGTTATTATAATCAAGGACACAGTTGCTCTTAAATGATCTCTCTCTCAGTCTCTACTGTAAATTTACTGCATGTTCTTGTGAATTGTGCAGTTTTGACCATCTTCTTTATGATGAGGCTTCTAGACAATCTTCTAAATTCAACTAAGATTCCTTAACTGAATTTTTTATCAACTATAAATTAATATGTTACAAATGTGGTTTCTTCAGACTCAGTCATGAAACTTAAGGTTTTCATTATTATGGTAGCTGGGAGAAAAAAAAGTTTCATTACCATCACATTTTTGGATGTGCCTTAGTTGGTGCAAGAGTTCATTTAAATATCTGGCTTACTGCCACTAAGCCCACTGAGTTCACTCATGTGCTACATTAACTCGACTTTAGTGCCTTCAATTAAAGAAAGAAGCAAAAAAATAATAATCATTATATTGTCAGCTATATCATAATTTATTTGCCTGCATTTAGTGCACAAGTTGTGATTACTAATATGCTAGGTATGTCTGAGGGACATGCATCGTGTTCAGATTCCTTCCACATGACTATTACCAACAATGGCTACATTTGCTCTAATCTGGATGTTTTCTGTTTGTGATATTGATTTTGTACACCATCTCAGCAAGCGTAAAGTACTCTGAGATGAGACATTCGGAGGTCATGGATGAAAGGCATTCTGCCAGTCAGGGCAGCTGGCCTGAAGGCAGTGTTGAAGGGACACAGCCAAAGTCCAATTACATGCAAAAACACATTGTCAACATATATTTCTGCAGCCAACTTCATCTCCCCAGGAGGATGCCTCAATCCAGGAGTAGGGCAATATTTTTGGTTTGGAAGTTTTGCACTAGAACATCTCTCCTGCCATATGGTCAATGTTGCACCGTGTGTACAGGTATCAGCCTGGTTAATGTAGAGATGACTGTCAGAGCAAAATCACAAAGATCTCATTTTGTCTCTGACTTAAGATATCTCCCCATATATCAAATCAATCACTTTAAGTGTTGGATAATTTTATTTTCAAAATATCTCTTTAAGGTCCTGAATCCTTTGCATAGTGTATTCCAGTTCACTCAGAACAGGCAGGCATGCTTCAGATATGTTAACAGGTTTAAGGTTAGTGTGTGCTGAGCATGAGCTGAGCTTTGATCTGAACTGTGGCAATCTGACAGAGCATGTGAAGACTGCTGATGTCCTGTGAGCACTTTTTTAATTAAAGATGACCTCTCCCTTAGGGTAGAAAGCAGCCGTGTGATACAAGGACAAAAGTTTGAATCCCCAGATTGGCTGATGTAGGAAAGTGCACAAGGGAGGCTCCCACTTCTTTTAACAGCCACCATCAAGCTGTCCTTGAGAGAAACATCGAACACTTAACTGTTGATGTGCAGGAGAAAAGGAAAAAGATTTAAAGTCCTTATTCTTATTCTATGAATTGTAACTGGTTCAAGTAGACCAGATGTCTCTTGTCCAGCTCTGACATTTCTTGCAATTATTTGCTAAGTGTGCATTGATTTTAAAATTAAAACAGTTCCTTTTATAACACATTAAATTATGGCCCAGAGCTACATTACAGATCTTTAATCTCTTAAAGTCAGAATGGTGCTTCAGGTTTGCTTTCACAGATTATGAGAGTTAGAGGTGAGTTGACAAGCTTTAAAAGTTCGGATTGATTTTTCTTTTTTTTTTACTTGAGTGCCTGTGGACTTGCTATGTGACCTATCCAAACTGAACAATCCCTACAGTCATGTTTTTCTTCTTTTTGCTGTAAAAGCAATTAAACTTACTATGCAGCTTTGCAAGCCGGATGTTTACTTTCATTTCATTGTTAGGGAACTTGTGTTTTACTGCACTGAAATTAAATTTCACACAGTGCAGTTATTCATCAGATTAAAAAGTCATTTCAAATGCTATTAAGTGTGCCATCATTATTATTTTTTTTACATCATTTTTAGTCTAAAAACAATCCTGAAGCTAATGTTGTGTGGTGCAGAGTGTGCAGTGCATGGCAATAAGTGAACAAACTGAACTCAAAAAGTTATATGTGGCGAAGACTGTATAGTATTTTGCAGCTTTAGATCTAGATATTTCCTCTAACAATGGCTGGAACGAGAAACAGATGAAGTGTGAGTGAATTTATGGACTAAATAGTTCCTTTATATTTTGTTGGCACTGCTGAATTTTGGCAGATTTTTGCACTTTGGCATGCTAAATTCAGCATCTCCCTCTTCTTTGAGCTCTCTTTAACTAATAAAAGTCAGCCCCATGTCGACTCTTGCTCTGTAAATTTCTTTTCTTTTCTTCATTTCCGCTAATCATGTTCTCTAGTATTTCTTTGCTAAATCAGCCATGGTGTGCATTCAAATTTGCCAGTGTTGATATTCAGTTGCTGCCATATAGCAGAATAAAACTATCACATGCTGCTGCAGGCTGGGGAAAAAGAAACATTGCTCAGCAAAAATGGCTCAGAGAATGCGGTTGGTAAATGTCTTTGTGCCGTCTAAACAAGTCAGAAATGTGGAGTTTTAAGGTCAGAAACTTGCGTAGGAGTGCTTTAAATTATTGTACTAGTAGGCTAGGTTGGTTTACACATTCACAATGTCAGCTTAGCAGTGTCATAACATGTGTTCCTCTGCATGTAAAGCCAGCCTCACTGCCTCCAAGTTTCAAAAAAATCTTCTAATGGTGCTTTAACAAGTTCACAGTCAAAGTGTAATAGGAACTCTTTATTTCTGTATTCAGGCATTCTGTATGGTGAATCTAACTGGGTAAAGAGAATTTGAAAATCAATGCATTGTTTTTCTCCAGACTTATTTTTCATTGGATTACTTAGAGAGATCTTAGAATTGATATAAAACATAGAAAGCATTGTAGCTGATACTTGTTCTGGTCCTTTTTCTCTTTTTTGAGATATACTGTACAATTTCAGCCTATCTCAAGTCTCTGTGCACCTTCAGCCAAAATGATTTCTTTGCGGTTAAATTTCTATACACGATAATATTATGATATTAACCAGATTAAGTCCTAACTGTCATTAAAACAGCATTTTTTTTAATCACTATAACCTGAGTTTTCAGGGGATCTGTTGACATGCATTGCTACTTTATGATGCATGCCTTCAGCTCCTGAGTTGCCAGGTCTGTTAATTACAAGCAACTTTGGGCTCCTTTTTTTAAGAACCCAGTTGCTTGTTTTGGACTTGTTTTCATAGATCATGATCCGGTAGTACCAGCTCAAGGAACAGAGTGGATTCAGAACAGGATGACTGACACACTTTGGGGTGAGGGAGAAACCTGAGTAATGCACCGCATCTTTAAGGAAATTATTATGATGAGGGCTTTGGGTAGGGCTGGGTTTCGATTAAAATTTCAAGAATCGATTTGATTCCGATTCTCAAGATCTTGAATCGATTATCATTATTCGATTCAATCCGATTCGATCCGTGTTTTTTTTTAAAAAGCATTTTTTTCCCAGCTGTTACCTGAATTACAGGTTTCTGGAGTTTTCAAAGCCACAGCTTGGTTAATATTAAAGTCCAAAGCCATGTTCGTTGTTTTGATATCCTTCCACTACACGCATGCGTGAATTCAACGACGCAGCTAATGAAAGTTCACGGGAAAAATAAAGGCCTATTAAAAAAAATAAATTAAAAAAAATCGATCCTGTGAGTTACAGATCGATCTTTACAATTAATATAAAAATCAATTCAGAATTGGAAAATAATTTTTTTTCAACACAGGCCTGGCTTTGGGTAGACAAAAATTTTGAAAAAGCATTGAGTGATATAACATAAGAACAGAAAAATCCTTTCTGCAGCTTATGTAAGGAAACATATGGTGAATAGAATAGTGCTGTGCATGTAAATCAGTGTGTGAGTCTGCTTCTTAATTCATGAAAGTTATCATGCTTCATCTGTCCATCAGTGTTGCTACTTGCCTTGCACACCTGTTTTCTTCTGCTTATTAGTCTGCTGCCTCCCCACGTGTGTTCTTCTTTTATTTAGGTTTTTAATTAATGCCAGTTCTGACAAATTTTACTTAATTTATGGGATTGAATACTTGAACACCCCTCAGTCTGTGTGTGATAGGGAATTGCTGCGATATTGGCCTTTCTAGTGGGACTTGTGTTATTTACTATGCCTGTGTTAGAAGACATTTATCCATTTAGATATTTCAAGTAGCATTCCTCACAGTGACTACAAATTTACAGGATACTGTTTCTATATTTGAAAATCATTCAGTAACACCATCTCTGGTGCCAGAATTCATGACTAAACTCTAATGCCTACTTCATTAGGTATTCCTGCTTTTTCAGTGTTTGACAGATGAATATTGATTATTTCACAAGTTAAATTATTCATTGTGTATGAGAGGGGGAAAAAAAGATCATAAATCTTACCAAGATATTTTTGTGCAGATCATTGGTAATGTAGTGATTTATTTTCTAAGTGCCGTCTTGTCTTAAGAAAAAAGCATAAATGCTCCTGCAGGCTTTAAAGAGCATGTAAAAAAAAAAGCTAGTTGTACTGAAAAGAGAAAACAAGGTGAATTTGGAGCCATTTTTACACCAACATCTTAGTTAAAATGGTTTTTGGAGTCATATTTTGCTAACTGACCAAAGTTAAAATTATGAACACTTTGACATGCCTGCTTGAAATAGCATCATATTGTAAGTACAGTAGCATGCTTATATTAGCAGTTATCTCAACCCCCTACTGTAGCTTACATCATGTTGCACCTTTCAAACTGTGACTGCTAGAAGCCAGGGGGAAAAACTGCATTTAAACTCCAATCCAGCGTTTCACTAACAAACCTGACTCAGCTGTTTGTTGAAGCCCCACACTCTTTGTATTTGGCTTGATTGGGGACACTTGATTGTTACACAACAAATGACTGCAAATTCAAAAACGTGTGAGATTCAGAGTCAGAATGCCAGGTGTTCTTCCTGTTCTACTTTTTCACACTTTATAAATGTAAGTGCAGTCTTACATTGTCACTGCTCACATAATATGAAGAGGAAAAATAATCAATCACATGTTTAGTCTGCAATGGACTGGCAACCTGTCCAGGGTGTACCCTGCCTCTCATCTGGTAGTTGCTTGGATAGCTCCGCGTTGGAATAAGTGAGAATAGAAAATTAGTAGATGAATTGATTTTGTATAAAAGAAATAATGAAGCTTAAAACTGTTCAACATCTGGACTGTTTTTGTGATTTGAGAAGGAATAAAACAGACATCCAGATTAAAAGTTGATATTGAATTTACTTTAATGTTCCACTATCATCAGATTTAACCATTTAATTATATCTTAGATTGTGTTGTAATGAATAAACTTCCACATTTGCTCTTATTTTCACAGGAAGAAGAATTACGGAAAAGCGGGGAGGCCAAATACGCCCACCTGAGTAATGATCTACATGTTTTAATTGAAGTATTTGCTCCACCAGGAGAGGCCTATTCCCGCATGAGTCACGCCTTGGAGGAAATAAAAAAATTCTTAGTTCCAGTAAGTTCATTACTTTTCTGATTTCTACCCCAAATGTTGGTCCCTTTGCCCTTTCTGAACAGGAGTTGTTACTGGTAGCTTGATCATTTGTGCAGCAAATTTATTAATATAATAATTTCGTACTTCACAGTATCCAGGGTTTGTTTACCTGAGAGAAAAGATATGAGCATGAAGTTTTCTCTGCCGCTCTGCACTGCATGCCCTTTGTTGCAAAGGAAAAATAATGTATTCTGCAATTAAAGTGCAGTATGAAACAACTTGCAAGACTCCAGTTACTTATGGCCTGAAGAACTTTGCAATAATTAGTGTGCGTGTTGTGTACTCTCACTGAGTCTAAGCTGTAAATATTAATCAAGCTTTGCAAGTGTGACAAGCTTAACAGAGGAGTTGTGCTGTATGAGTCTACTTTATGAAGTTCTTCCGACTTCCTATACTAAGCCAATGTTCTGTGTGTGCACTGGGCCAAGAGGATACTGCATCCGCACTGAGCAAAACCAAATGCATATTACTTGGATTGAGTGCCAAAAAACAAATTAGTACAGGATTATAACTGTGCTTCCAAAAAAGTGGTGGTGTTGGGTATAATATGGATTACACAAAATGCAAACCAGTCAGACCTATGTTTAATAGAAAATGTACAAGCCAACATATCAGAAGTTTAAACTGAGATATTTTAATGGCTTTTTCTTGTTTTGTTTGTCTTATCATGCAAAGTTGTGATTTTTTTTATTTGATCCCAGCAGCACACTTCATCACCCTTTTGTTTAAGAGGGATATATTACCATTTAGTAATTCATTTTTCCATACAGAATTAAACATATTTTTCTATTTCTTTTTTTTTTTTCACCTTGTCATATTCTTTGTTTCATTATTCTTTAGTTGTTTTTAGGGGATGACAGACCTTGGATTATTTTTTTTACAAGGTAGTGCTGTTACAATATGTGCAGAATGGGTTTGTAACTGCAACTTTGTGCCTTGCTGAAATAAGCAGAGCCTTTTCTTAAAATAAGGTATTAGGAAGGCAAAACGTCTCTATATAGTTCAACATCAGTAGTCACAGATGTACAAGTTACCCATGCCATGTGCATCAGCATTAACCCTATCCTATCAAAGGCGTTCAACTTTGTAGCTTTATTTTTTTATTTTTTTTAGCATGCAGCTTTGACAGTCTTTCATTACCCCATCTATTTTTTCTTAAACATCCATCCAGCCAATGTCTTAACCGATTAATTCCAATGCCAGGCTGAAGTTAGGCTGGTGCCTACTCCAGCTGCTATCAGACAAGAAGCAGGGTCCACCCTGTACAGAG
>JAPMNP010633083.1:0-11672 GCA_029874935.1 Atherina boyeri
CTGGACAAACAACAGCCTCATTCTCTACTCTGCTGCTGACCTCATTGTCTCTTTGTGAAGGGAAAATCCAGAGTTGCATTCTGTTAAATGACAAATAGTACATCAACTCCGAGGGGGACAGACCTCCATAGCTCCGGTACAGGCCTACAGATGAGCACGGATACCGCCGCCTTTCCCTCAGGACTGTACGCAAGGAAAACATGGTAAGAACAGGAAGACTTGCTCTGTCTGTTTAGTGTGATCCGGGCAGCAACACCTCTCTCAAGTTGCTATTTTCACTTTCACACTCACAGTTATAGAAACTCCTCACACCTGCCGCTTTCCCTTCAAACTCAAATCTAATTTGTTTCTGTCACATTTCTTACCTGCACATAATGCTGAGCAGCTGTGCTGAATTTTTAACCATTACTAAACAACAGAGATGAATCACTATTATATGTTTGTCACACATAACTACATGGCCGCAGATTCCATGGTATTCATATAAATGAATTTTGCACTGTTATTGTCCCATTTATTTAAATGGGCTTTATTATAATTACAGCAATATTTTTGATATGTGGCTTAACCCTATAAAGCCAAACGTATCATATTTGATACATAAAGTTGTTGAAGCTTTTTGCATCAACGTCCTTTTACATCATTTTATGGTAAAAACTTTGCTCAAAACCCTGTTGTACACAATCTGATGTACCATATAACAGGAGGCACAAGAATACACTAGTATCATTTTAACATTATCACACAATGATACATGGTGATTACTGAAATAATTATTTTTGTTAATCTTTTGTTGTATTTTGTTAAAGGCCCTATTGACGACTTCAGATTTTAAAAAATGAGAATTTTCTCTCCATTATTTCTTTGGTTGGGCTTTAAAAGGTTAAAGAAAAAGATGCTTCTCTGGGAGTAAGCTCTTTAAACAAACACACAAGAAGATAAAGCCTGTCTGAAAACCAAATTAATGACATCAGTCTAAAATCCTGATCTGTTGCCCAAGACACTAAAAAGACAAGCCGGTGCTTCAATCAGCTCATTATACTTCAGTCACTGAGAAGAAATGTGACACACACACACACACACACAGATGTTTACAACTGACTGCATACATCTGGACTGGTCAGTTGTGACTAATGTTTGGGATTATAGAGCTCCTAATTTAATTTGACAGAAGCCGTCAGGTGTTGTTTGGAAGCAGATGGTCAGCACAGTTGCCAAAACTTTGTCAGACAAAAAGAGCTGTAAGTGAGATCTGACGAGCTGGCTGTATTTCTTACAGAGTCTTGATGGAGACACATTATCAGTGATTGAAAACCCAGCAGCTGTCAGTCATCCTTTTCAATCAGAGACAACAGAAGGAGTTGCGGGGACTAAAGGAGTCCACGGCTGGTTAAAAGGCATTCATTCCACTACTCATGGTAAGCTGAAGAAGTTTACCACCTAAACTTTATTGTTCTTCATCAGCATCTAAAAATCTGCTTTCCAATTTTCTAGTGTCATACGTGTGTGGAATTAAGCTTGATCATTTCTGACTATCCCACTGCTGTGTGCAATTTATCTAACAGCTGACATTTGATAATTCCTCTCAGCTTACGTCGGGGTTCAAGAGGCATTAATTCAAGTATTAACTGTTGCTTTAGCTCACAGGCTGGTGAGGCTGCTGGCAGCGGTGTGTGCGGTCGGACTCCTGGGAGGCTTAGTTGTAGGTGTCTGGTTTCTAGGTGAGTCAATGTGTCTGAGAAAGAATCACTAAATGAGCTTAGCTGGAGTCAGGAAGTGGAAATGAATGTGCAAAAAGTCTAGTTAGACGTACTCTGCCAGCTGTACGGTCTAAGGTCAAAGCTAATTTATAGAGCACCTCATCTCATACAGTTTTGTACCAGCATCTTAAAAATTCAGAATTTGATGCAGCGCTGCAGCCATTTTTTGATTAACTGAGGTGATATTCTCATATTGTTAATGAAAAACTAAATACCTGCAGCAGCAGATTATTTTATTTGAGGAATGTGAGCATTGTTGGTAGATATTCTTTTGCCTTACTGATTAAAAAGCTATCATTAAATCCTAGTGCATTCCTCATGATCTAAGAATTCTCCAAGAAAGCCTGATGAGAAGTTAAAATTAGACTTGTCAGTGCTCTCTGGTGGTCAAACTAAGAAGCGTATTATCCATTATGGTGTCTTTCTGCTGCACTTTAATTACTTGTTTGCAGGCATATTTTAAAGCTGATACGGCTGCAAACACCTAATGAAGCTGATCCAGTCCCCTGGCCAATTAATCCTCCTGGCACTACTATAAAAAACTAAACTGGGTATAAATCTTCATATGATTCATTATTTCCATCTTTAAAGAAATAAATCTTTAACAGGATTCAACATAAATCAGAGCTTGGCAGCCCATGAAAGTAAAAATTGAAACAGCAACATATGGGATTTAAAAATAAGGATCTCATATTTAGATTTCATGGATAACAAATTGGGGATATCTTTTTCTTTTTTTATCCAAAAGTTTATATTACATCACCTCAAACTCTTCGTGTCTGTTTTTTAACCTCATTTCACAGATGTCCTGCAGCTTAATGGAATCGCACCAGTAAATTAAGGTTTAGAGAGAAGATTTTGGAACGTGCAAAAACCACCAAATAATAATGCTATGTAATGTTTTAATTAGCTTCTTGTCTTATTGGCTGTCTTCTGGATATGAAGTTATTCAATTATATCGTTATCTGTAGAATAAAATGCCTCTGCTCCACAGGCATTGGTCTGTCTGAGTGTTAATTCAGGCTATCTAGTAACATTTAGAAGATGTTTTTGTTGCCTGTCTTGCTGGATGATTAATAGACTTATTAACTACAGCTTTATCTGCATTTAGTCAAACTTCTGCTGAGGCCGTCCTCTTCCCAAACTTCAGTAGGGCTTGGGGATACAAAGGAGACGTCATTCTGCAATGTGACTGAGGACGTTTCTATCTCTGACCCGAGGAAAGGTCTGTGTCTCCTCCGCTCTTTAGTTTTTGTTTCTTTTCATGAATTTAATCAGAGGACTGATTGCGTGGTTGCTCAGCTTACTGTTACATGACTCATTATTCAAGGTCATGGGTCACTTCTGAAGTGATTTTTTTTTTATCTGAACAGTAGCTAAATGAATATTCAGCAGCTGCCTCTTGTTGTCTTTTGCTCACTCTTGAGAGATTCCCATTGACTGACATGAAAATATCACACATAATGACCTGTTTGTATTGACTGCATTAGCATAGATACTTGTGCTTTTCCAAATCATTGCCCACTCGTAGAAGAGGTTTGTTCATTAGTGTTGACTGAGAGCTTGTCTCTGGAGGGATTTTCAATCAATCAGATTCAGTGTTTTACAGAATCAGCCCAGAAAACTCCCTCCTGGAGATCCAGCTGGGGAAGCTGCCTACCTGGCTGCCGGTGTGCTATGAAAGGTGGAACTCATCGCTAGGAACACTGGTCTGCAGACAACTGGGTTATCTGAGGTGTGTTTGCCCTCATGAGATCTCACATGTACATCTTGAGTTTATAGTGCTCAACCCTGAACAGAGATTGAAGCCAACTTACTTGTGTAAACTTTGCTTGCTTTGCAAACACTTAGCTGCTTCATCGTGTGGAGGAAAAGTACAGTTTTTTTTAACCTGGACCTTATTCATAGCATTAAATATGTTCATAAAATCACTCGGACAATTTTGGAGTCACTTGGAGTCTATCGGGAGATATTTAGATCCGTCGTGGTGGTGTTGTCGGGGCAACGGCATAATCAGAGGCACTTTCTTATGTAATGTCATCGTCGTAACCAATTTGTGTCTCTATATCTGTGGTTTGGATGGCAACAAAGCTGCTCTGAAGGCACAGAGGGATAGTACAGCAACTGATGACTAAACACTGGTGAAATGAAGGCATTTTGTGGAAAGTAATGTAGTAAGTAACTCCAAAATTGTCCGGGTGAGTTTATGAACGTATTTCATGCTATAAACAAGGTCCAGGATGAATAAAAAAAACACGGCACTTTCCTTTAATACTTAATTTGTGATATTCTACGGTTTTTGAGCCTGAATTATTTGGACTCTCTCTCTTATCTATTTTTCTAATCCTTACCTGCCAGACTGACCAAGCATAAAGGAGTGAATCTAACAGATATTGGACCGAACTACACTGACGGCTTTATACAAATTACCTCAGAGCACAAGAACAGTCTGGAAAATCTGTGGCAGTTCAGGTGAAGCCGTTTGTCTGATGACTTTATATGCATAATTGTGCATGGGAAATCATGGCTACCAACAGCTTAATTGTGCTTCATTAATTAACCAATTTATTTTCATTTAGGGGAAGCTGTAACACAGGGAAGGTTATTGCCTTGCAATGTTTTGGTGAGCAAATTAAACTCAACGTTTGGTTTGATATTACATCCAATACAAAGCCCAGAGCAGAGTGCATTATTATGTTTTCTAGAGCATTTTTTTTACCTGTCCAGTTAAACTTCTTTTTGATGAATGGATGCCTGTGTAGAGTGTGGAACACGTGCAAAGCTGCCCAGGATAATAGGGGGAGTTGAGGCCACGCTGGGCAGGTGGCCTTGGCAGGTCAGCCTCTACTACAGCAACCGTCACACCTGCGGAGGCTCCATCATCACCACTCAATGGATAGTAACAGCTGCCCACTGTGTGCACAAGTAAGACTGCTGACCTTAACGGTACTATAGGTCAAAGGTTACAGCGGCTGTGAAGGACAACAATCAGTCATTAACAGCTGCACAACCCTGGATACCATCCCTCCTATCAGTGTCTGCCTTCTCTTTTCTTCTTTCAAAATGTCAGCTACAGGCTTCCTCAGGTATCCAGCTGGGTGGTCTATGCCGGCATCGTGACCCGCAGCTCAGCTAAAATGGCTCAGCATACTGGATATGCTGTGGAGAAAATCATCTACAACAAAAACTACAACCACAGGAGCCATGACAGCGATATAGCTCTGATGAAGCTGCAAACGCCACTCAATTTCTCAGGTGAGTCTTCTCACAAGCATATGAAAAACACTGTTGTCCAGTCTATCAAACTATGTGGAGATGAAAAGATTTGAAATTGCAATTGAATCCAACTTGTGATGTTGTAGCCTGTCAGAAAAAAAATGTTTTTCTCCTTTTTAACTAGATACAATCAGGCCCATCTGCCTGCCCCAGTATGACTATGATATCCCAGGTGGTACACAGTGCTGGATTTCTGGATGGGGTTACACACAGCCTGACGGTGGTGAGTTGCTGCTGTACTGCTATACATTTTCTCACTGCCACAAGTCTAATTCAAACACGGTGACAGGAAGTGACAATGATGTTGACTTAGCAGCCTAAAAATGCATCTTTCCTCTTTCAGTTCACTCACCTGACACCCTGAAAGAGGCACCAGTTCCAATAATAACCACCAAGAAATGCAACAGCTCCTGCATGTACAATGGAGAGATCACGTCACGGATGCTTTGTGCCGGATACATGGAAGGGAAAGTGGATGCATGCCAGGTCAGATGCATGTTTTGAAAAGTGCTTATTAAAGATTCATCTTTTCTACTAGAAAAAAAAAACAAAAAATTGCCTCCTGTGAGATCTGTTCATGGCTGTAATAAAGAGTTTCTGTGTTTACCTCTCCAGGGAGACAGTGGGGGTCCACTGGTTTGCCAAGATGAAAATGTGTGGAGGCTGGTTGGGGTCGTCAGCTGGGGGACAGGCTGTGCTGAGCCAAACCACCCTGGGGTTTACACCAAAGTGTCTGAGTTCTTGGGCTGGATCTATGATATGATTGAGGTAGAAACTTTTTCTTTTTTTTTTCAAAGTGACTAATCACCATTTATTTCGGCAGCTCAGGTATCATAGGGTAATACTAAAATATGCTTCAACTCCGCCTTTATATGACAGCTGTTCTATTTTTAAACTAATGATCAGCTTATTATCTAGAAATTAGTTCAAAATTTAGTACAAATTAGTCTGTAAAATAGTTCAAATTTACCCTGATGTAATCTGTGTTGCTTATTGAGGTCTACTGGGGTCTAAGCAGGAGTTTTTGTTTGAATATGCTTTATCTTCACGCTTAAATCTGATTTGAAATGTGTTTTTTTAATGTCAGTTTTGAACTCTAATTAAGCATTCCTTTTTCTGAGATAGTCTATTGAAACGAAAAAAATACAACATGTCTAGAGACCCTCCTTCCATCCAAAATAATAGGAAGCCGCATAATTTGTCCAAATAAAAATGTAGCCTATTTTTTGCTCTTTTTTTTTTTTACCAATGATTATTCTCTCTTTCCAGAATTATTGACAGCTCCAGAAACACAAGAAGAGGATCCTGCTGATAAACAGAAGATATTTGAAATCTATTTATATATTTATACTTTAAATGTCTGTTATTTAATGTACACATATACAGAGTGGAAATATAGAAATACATTTTTACGTTATATTTTTCATGTATTGAGTATAAATTATGCATCTGGACACTTTGTCAAGCGTGTTTATTGAACTGCAGGTGCTCTTTTCGCCACTAGTTGGTGACAATGTAACATTTAATGTCGTTTCCATAGCAACTGACAACATTAGCAAAGGTAGTATCAACACTCACTTTTTGTCACCTAGTTTAAAAGTTCGTTTGAATTTTGAGAAATATTAACTTTTTCTTTATAGTTTCTCTTTCAAATGGTGAAATATTCTCCAGCTATTAGCACTATTAGCAAGCTGGTTTTGTAACTTCAAAAGGACACACTAACGTTTAATTCTTTTTGTTTTATTAGCAAGAAGCTAACTAGTTAGCGGTGAGGGTTCAGATAAAGGTTGCTACTAAAATATTCATCTTAAAAATGGCTTTCACTGGAAGTACAGAGAATGTTTTGCAGCAGGTCAACCAGTTTTGGTCTATGCTGGATGATCTCTCACAAAATGACCCTGAAGCATACAGCAAGTTTATAGAGACACAGATGAAGGAACGAGCTAAATTCAGTACTCCACCTGAGCTCCACTCTTGTGTGCGCACTCAAATACTGGTAAGTTCCAGCTGTAGCACCACGTTTGAAACTGCAAATAAGTTAAGTGTTCTTTAGGTATCACGTCTGCCCGGGGTGAAATGTCCACGCAGGAAATACACAGAGCTGTCTCATTTAGGGTGTTCTCATATTCTATTAAATAATATTCTATTTTGGTTTTACTTGTAGCCTAAGGATTTCTTTTTCCAATAATATATTATACATCCCATTTTTTCAATCAATTTTTTTTTACCGCTATTCCATTTCTTTTTTTGTTATTATTATTTCTTTACATAGAAAATGTCAACATCATTGAGAGAGAGAGAAAAAAGACATATTAAACGGACAAAAACATATTGCAACGGGGAAATATGTGTACGGAAACAATGCTGTGTAGCTCAATACTCACTTTCCATTATGTGGAGACTCTTAAATGTGATTATTTAACAGGTTGTAATAATTTGTGCCCCCAATACATTTTAAGCACCACATTTGATGATAGTTTTTCAAATAGGATAAAGTACAAAGTATTGTCCCCAGTTTGGTATGAACCTATGGCAAAATTACATTACATTCCTGAAATGTCAGAAAAATCTGAAGAATTCTCATTATCAACAGTCAAAATCCTAAATAACTATCTTTAAAAAGTAAACTAATCAAAAAGTGTTTACTTTTTGAGAAGCTGAAATGTGTGTATTTACTAAAAATGATGCAATGATTATCAAACTTTCTGTCAATTAACCTTATGGAGTCTACTGGCCAACTGTTTCAGCTCTGCCTGGCTCCTTATTCAAAACCTCCAACTTTTAGCATGATCTGTAAAGCTCTGTCAAACCTAGGTTCACTTATAGCCAAGAAATGTGGCATGGTTCAACAGTCCTTTTGACATCACACCTGTGTCCATATCAGGAACCAAAACCAGGCTTGTTGTACATTAATATATGCAGCTGGAAATGTGTGCCTGCACCCCAGGATCCAAGCAGCCCTTTATCAGTGCATGCAGGAAAACTGGAAACAGGCATAGAAGAAAATCAAGGTACATCATAATAAAGCAACAAAACTGTCTTTTGTGTAACATGACATAAACAAGCTTGCACTCAAAGGCTTTTGTCCACAGGCTGGTTTGCTGTGTTGGATATGGCATTAAATCCTGCAGTGCTACAAGAAAGCAATGAAGATTTAGCAGACATTAACCAGGTGTATGTGCAGGCCCTGAGCTTTGCCCAACAGCAGCATGGGATGCGGTTATCTCAGGAGTACAGTGTTGTCAACGGCAGCCCAAAAAGTAGCCCAGTTGACTTATACCACCGGCTTGGGTTTCAAATGCAGCCCAATACCCCCAAACAAACAGAAACAGGTAAACAACCCTTTTACCCAGATAAGCTGCTGCAAGCCCTTTATGCTGAACCTATTTTCCTTTCCTTTGAAAGTGTATTATCTGTAACCTCCCACCAGTCTCTCATAATCCATAGTCTTCCTTTTTACAGTCAGCCAGACTCCCGGTGCCCTCCTGAGGCAGATCTCTTCTCTACGATCAGAGGAACAAGACGAGTTCTCCACAGCCCAAATTATCAGTAAACCCACGGAGCAGCACATAAAGGAGGATTTGATCCAGGTCATCTCCACCGCTTTCGTGGAGCCTCAGAAGCCAGAGTACCAACTTGAGGTGAAGACTGATACAGTAGGAGTTCCTTACAGCGTGGAGCTGACAGTAGAGCTGCCAAAGGTACGCTCTATGTCAGAGTGCCAGCTGAGAGTGTCCAAGGTAAATGGTTACACTCTCCCCTGAACAGTTATAATGAACAACTTTAGATCTCCAGTGTGCATCAGGGCATGGCTGGGTGTAAAATAAATACATAATTGGCCTATAGTGAGTGTTGCAGTGTACTGAATGTGTTTTGCTTTGCAGGAAGATGTCTTACTGGAGGTGGAGGATGTTTACCATTTACTTCTGGAATGGCCAAAACCCGTAAACGAGGACACTGCCTCTGCCATCTTCAACAAGAAGACAAGGAGGCTTAGGGTGAAAGTTGCAATGTAATGTCAAAAGCCCAGTAGACTGCAGAGGGTCCCATTCTCTGCCTCAAAGTAACTAACATATATTTTTTCAGTAAACTAATCCATTTTTAATTATAAAATATATTTTTTACCCATATGTGTTACTGTGTCCCTTAGTGCCTTGTGGACTGTTCTGCAGCAGCAAATTTAATTCCCCACTCCCCCAACCTCTCTAAAAAAATAATTGACATTAATGACAATCTGCTGACTCTGTTTACTAATATGTGGGTGTCTGAGTGTAGGTGTATAATGGCTACAAGCTGGTGAACCGCGTCATTAGCATATACAAAGGGGAATAATTGTCAGCAAAATGATCCATGCAATAATTTATGTTTATTAAAACATCAAAATCGATGCAGAACAACATCATTATTTGGCAATCCAGAACATGTGAAAAATGTCAGTAAACACTTTCATTTTGACGTGCATGTGTTATGCACTGATTACAGCCTTTATGGAAAACAAACACATTCTTTTGTATTTCATAGCTTCAAGTATTGCATTACTGACCATTAAATTGTAATTCCACTTGTTCATTTTTAGCTGCATACATTGTGTAATATGCATTTGATTAAACAAAGCATTATCCATATGTAAAGTCAAATTCTTGGTATGAAACATTCATTTTTAAAACATGGTTGTGTATTGAGAGGCGTTAAAATCCATTGGTCCCAGTTAATCATATAATAGCTATTGTTTCTTATGGCATCACATGTATTTATAGTGGCTTCCGGGTCCAGTGGGAACAACTGAGGTTTGCAGTGGTGATCTCTGGTGTTTGGGGCTCTACCTCCGCTCTCCATGGTCCTCCTCCACCCATGCTACAATCTTCCCCTCCCAGCCAGGCACAACTGCTCCATCTTGAAACACCTGATTAGCCAATAGAGCATAATTAACATATCTGAGAGACATGCAAATGTACAACACAAAGATTTGGATGGGAGATGAAAATAACTTGTCAGTGTTTTCAGATTCTCTGGAATATAAAATGAGTCACCTTGCAGTGTTTTAAATAAAGAGCAGGTGTAGCTGATATTTGCATATTTTCCTCTACAACTGCCGTTTTACATTTTCCCTGCTATAGTTTACATGAAAAGATGTAGGGGCTGCAATTTTACTCCCCCGCCTACCTCCTCTTTCACTGTGCCAAACTCTGGGTCAAGGGCCTTGAAGTGGTATCTGAAATTGCCTTGTCTGTCCACAGCAGCCTTGAAGTCTCGAAGTGTCACTTCACCCAGCCTGTAAGCACACACTGTCAGTCATGATCTATGCATTCAAACACCCACATAAGCTTTTGTAGGATAAACATAAAGCCACCTAAGAACCCATTTTAAAGCTCTGGTTGTGCCTCAATCCAGTTCTAACTCGAACAGCAATCTGTCTGAAAATCACTCACTCTGCAGTGAAGAAGTAAACAAAGACAGAGCCATATAAACCCACCATTAAGTGCATTTTATGTTTACCTTTTTGGGATGTTAATTAGAAATGGAGTGAGCGAGCGATCTGTGAAGTAAAGCACTTTAGTGGAGACGGCAGCGTCCAATCCTGGGCTGCTGTGCGAGTGCGCCATTTCTGGAAAAAATAACCAGAACAGGAAATGTTGTTTTTCCACAGTCAGAATCAGAGATGGCTCAAGCCTCACTATCAGAAATGTGGTCCCTCTCCATAGCAACAGAACTGAATGGGGTGATTTGATTTAGCAGCCCTAGTTGAGATATTGCAGAAGATGACAACTACAGTACTAAGCCAACCAAGAATTTTGTTTGTCTCACTTGAGCTCGGTGGCCAGGAGTCACGGTCTGTTGAGTTGGCTCTGCGTCCTGGTGATTTGAATTCTTCCTAAAAGAAGGACCGATTACTCATAGTAAACAATCAAATGTGTCATAGTTGCTCGGGTCATGTGTCAGGTGACAAACACGCTATAGCTTTTTTAAATTGCTTGAGATTGTTCGCTCAAGTGTTTACCCCTTTTTCCTGTCTGCGCTGGGTGTCTAAGGAGTGCAGTCGGTCCATGAGACTGGCCACGCCCTGCTCCAACGTGTCCAGGGTGTGATGTTGAGGGTCATGGCCTGAGAAACTGTCCCTTAAACTGCGAAGTGCTTCTCTGACAAGCTGCAGCTCCTCACCCTGTGACAAACAGCCTCATTATAGTCTATACTCCAATTTCAATAGAAATGTTGGGATGATGCATAACATATAAATAAGAACAGAACATGACAGGAATATCAGACAAAACTGTTTGAATGTGGAGAGGAAGAGAGTTCCCGTATTTTTTATTTTTCCATTATAAGATTTCAGCAGCGCAACACTTCAGGGTCCCTTTTTCTATACTTCTTATTACATAACGCTCTGCTCTTATTCAATGGGTGATTGTTCTGAACTGCAGGCATGCTAGTTTGGCACTTGGATTGTTTTACTTGGGATTCATGCTGCTGTAGCTGCAGAATGTGGATGGACACTGAGCCTCATTCACCAACCGTTATTATGAACAAAATACTTCTCAAGTCCTACTTAGATTGTGGCATTCATGACAGGGTGGCCGCGGGTCCTTAAAAAGTCTTAAAAAGTCTTAAATTCCGTTTTCCTGAAATAAGGCCTTTAAA
>JAPMNP010633090.1:0-20968 GCA_029874935.1 Atherina boyeri
AGGGCTAATGAGTGCACAATAAGATGAAAAAACAGCTTTGTTAATGTGTTTTTATCCAATCTTCCCAAAAAGAGAGAAAAAAAGTTGATTTTTTTTCAGAGCACTAAGAGTTTGGTGTTTTAAGGAGGTTCCCTGGCTGTGTTTAGCAGCAGTTTTCACTCTTTAAATGCTTTCATGCACCCACCATTGCCTCAGCACTTTGATCTGTGTATCTCTATTGTAACTGGAGATGCGCTGCAATCTCTGTATCGTGGCGATATTAATATTTAATCTGCTGCTGAATAGCAGAGGCCCATTAGGCCCCCTGACGCGGCAAGTGGGAATTGTCCAGAGGCAAAGTGATACAGCTGGGCAATGAGCAGAGGGGTGGGCCATAGTCTCAGGGGGATGGGGNNNNTTGTGTGTTAATCATTGTGAATGTGCATGTGTATATGAAAGAAAGAACAGTATAAAATACATTAATAGTTAGAACATATGCTGACTTTACGGTAGCCCGACTTCTAGGTTGACATTTCTAAAAAGAGCCATCAGACCTTCCCAAAGCTCCCGCCACCTCCATCACTGCTTTCCAGACTTACAAAGACACACACACACACACACACACACACACACACACACACACACACACACACTCACTCGGCCAACTTAAAAACAGTGGTGGATATGCCATTCAATTAACTTAATGAACTCAGCAAAGTGATCTGTAAATGCAGCTCTGGGATAATCCTAACAAGGAAAAACAGAAAGAGAGATGGAAAAAATATTACTTAGCCCCCATTTCCCCCTCTCCTCTGCACTATAGCAGATGGAGTCCTTGGCAGCAGCAGTGCAAATGTTTGTTTGTGTGTTTTCACTGGTAATTGGTGGATTTTAACAGTCATCATCGTCAGGCTTATAATCACCGCCATAAAAGTGGCTGTGCCGAAGCAAGTTGCTGCCTTCTGCTTTTGAACTATCACCAGACTTAATCTGGTGTCTGGGCTCCAGTTCATAAAGTGAAAGGATACGACACACGACCCTTTACCTTAAAAAGCAAAAGTCTGGTTAACCTAAGAGATCTGGGCATTGATTTGACGAGGAGTTTCACAGTGACGAGAAATAAAGAAGTCACAGGGTTCCTTTTGTGTAAATGTGAAGAGAAACGGTTTTAGCTTAACAAGTTTCTCTTACGGCTGCTTTGGAAATAAATGAAGATAATTTGGTTGAAATTGGTGTGACAGACGAGTAAATTGTTGCAAGAGTGTGGAAAGCAGCAGTCACTTTGAAAGTGCGAGCTGTGTGACATTGAAGGTGACATGAGGTGAGAGGAGCACAGCGGGTTTGAGAACTCTTTCACCCGTTTTATTTGTTATATTTCAGGTCATTCAAATGATTTCTTCACTCACTGATCTTGATTTGCTTGCCGATAATTTTTTTCAGTCACATTTTAGTGAGCTGCTTCTTAATCAGCTTTTTTAACCCTAGCGATCTATCCATTCCATCTGTGATGTGTTGCCAGATTAATTTTTTTATTATTATTATTCAATGCTCTGTGTGGCTGCTAAGATGTGTCCTTTAATTGGTTTGCAGATTCTCTGGAAGTCAACACTGTGGTCATGTACACTGTGCCTACCAGTACAGAGAGCATTATCACTGCATGGACCCTGACTGTAACTACCAGGTCAGCGTGAGTACTTTGTCACTTTTTCTAAGCACAACCCGAATGCACATTCAGAAATTATCCAGTTTGCCAGCAAGCACAGCTGTTTTTTTGACAGTTTGCCTTGTTTATATTATTCTAATAACTATTTTATTTATAAGGCTGAAAGATGGGTGCTTTTTTTTAAAATCCATTTTTCTTTTTTGGTTTGTTTTGTTTTTAAAGAGGCTGTCACTGTAAGGGCCCTGCCTTTAATCCACTCTCACATTATTAATCTTGCCCTGGTCCTGCGAGACGTCATGAACGGCAAGGGAAGGAAGAAAAACACAACGCAGATCATAATACAGGCGTTGTGTTTGCTGTAGCATATGGCCTGAGAGAGTTAGACAAACACTGGTAGATTTGTTAAAGATCTAACTGTTTGCTGTTTGACTTGTCCCTTTCTTAACCATTTTCTGAATTAAGCCATCTTTAGCTGTAATCTCCCGTCTGCTCTCGATCCAGAGATTACCTCTTGATAAATATTGTTTATATGGTGAAAAGCATCACAGATCTAAACGTTCATTTTCTGCTTGACTCCCACTTCACAGTGTGATGAGGCACGTTCTTTGAGGAATACAAAGGAAAATCATTCCATGTCATTATTTAGAGTGTTAGTTCAGGCTATCATGACAATTTCCACGCTCAGGTCCACATTTCTCTGTTGCGTCTGCGTTGCATGGAAACACAGATACGCTTTGGAGGCCAGCTCTCAGGATGTCAATACACTGGGAAAAAGAAAAAAACACACACACACAAACAAAAAATAACAGGCAGGTCATGATGAGCGGCTCTTTTCACAGTGATAACTCACGAAATGTTACATGACACACACTCCAGGAATATTATCCCACTGCCAGCCTGCAAGCAATTGGCTGAGTCCTAACATTCTCCTTTCATGGACTTGTACATGGGGGAGAGTGTGCATCTTGCCACACTAGTGGGAATCCTAAAATAAATGTAGCAAGTGGCTCCCAACCTTCATCACCACTCAACTGAAAATGAGATCTTTTTCCCAGTCAGCTCTCTCCATGGCCTATTTTGGACAGCTTGATGGATCGAATGTACCATGACCGCGGTTCAACTGTCTTCCGGTCCTCATCCACCGTTACATATCCACCAGAAAGCTCAAAATGCAGAACTGAGATCTGGATTTAAAAAAAAAGAAAAAAAAGATCAAGAAGTGATGAAGCATTCATCAGTCAGATTAAAAATCCTAATGAAGTGTGTGCTCCTACAGGAGTCAGACATCTCAGAAATATACAGTGGGAAACAGTCCAAGAGCGAGGGAATGAACAGCTGTGTGAGATCTTAGCTTTTTACTTGTGCGCAAGTGGAACACATGACACAAAGCAATTACCCTACTTTGTACAGCAATTAGTTGCTTTTTAGAATAGCTCTTTCTGATGTTTTTCCCTCAACTGCAGATAAATATGGATTGAAGACAGAACTGTCTCATTGATTTAAGCTTCTCCTGTTTCAGTTTCTGTAACATCAGCTTAAACCCAATTACAGCAGATTTGGTTGCTGCAGGTCTCCATGGAACGACTTTTTTCTTTTTTTTCTGTTTCCCCTTCCTGACTCCTGGGTGTGGGAGGGATTATTTATTAATTTATTTATTTGTAATTTCAGCAGATGGGTCTCTTAGCATATTCACTCATCATTACCGGCGAAACCTGCACCAAAAGCGAGCATTAATGCTTTAATTAAAAACGGAATCATATCTCAGAGAATTAAAAGGGAAAATGTTTTTTTGGTTGACTTGTTTGTTTGTTTGTTTTCTGCTGTCTGCTGTTTTCCCCAGTGCACATCCGAGAAACCATCTGCATGGAACATGATTTTTTTTCCAGAGCCAAAAAACACGAGAACTCTGATCTTGCATGTCAATTGATTCATCTTAATTTAGAAAATACGTTTTGTTAGAAGGAGAAAAAAAACAAAAACAAACAAACAAAAAAAAAAAAAAGAAAAAACAGAGACAAGTGGTGTTTGGGGAGCATATTTCCTGCTCCATGTGGAGGCTTCTCCAACGCTCACAGTCTCAGAGCCTTCAGTGCTGCTTTTGGAAAGGACACAACTTTGAGATATGCAGAGTAAATCAATAACCACAGAACGCTTCATCTTTAAAGACATCCTGGCCCTCTCCATTGCAGTGTGTACATCCCTCCCCAACTGCCAACTGGCTCCTGCATGTTGCAGCTGCTGCTTCCACAGAGATAAAGTGACTTGTTGCTGATTCTGTGACTGGTTTAAATAAACACCAACCTGTTGCCATACATTTCCCCCCCCCTCCCTCCCCTTTTGCAGAGGTTTACCAGTAAGCAGGATGTAATCAGGCACTACAACATGCACAAGAAGAGGGACAACTCCCTGCAGCATGGCTTCATGCGCTTCAGCCCTCTGGACGACTGCAGTGTCTACTACCATGGCTGTCACCTCAATGGAAAAAGCACCCATTACCACTGCATGCAGGTACACAACACAGACCCACAGCTCTTCTTCAGCCTACACACAAACCTACAGGGAAACCACACATAGGTAAAATGGCCTGCATGCAGGCATA
Organism: Atherina boyeri; assembly: GCA_029874935.1. Classification (NCBI taxonomy): domain Eukaryota; kingdom Metazoa; phylum Chordata; class Actinopteri; order Atheriniformes; family Atherinidae; genus Atherina; species Atherina boyeri. The sequence goes on from JAPMNP010633090.1 coordinate 4,242, forward strand.
CGTATACACACATGGAAACATCTGCAATCATAGTTTCACATTCTCAAGCAATACATACCATACAAATGACAAGCTGCTGATTTATGAGGCACACATCATACATGGACAACAGTAGGCATGGAGTAGCTAGGGCCCCGTTCTGTCCATTATGTATTTTTTAAACAACTTTATTGGCACTAAACATTATTTCTCAAAAACGGGGTAAAAAAATGGTAGTGCCACTGTGATATCAAAACAAACACAATGTCAAAATAGTTGCTCACTTTACCTTCGTTTGTCAAAAGTTACCACACTTCTTTGTTTAAAGAGCAGTTTGGAAAAACATGTCCTAAAGCAAATAAAAGAAAATGACAAAAGAATAAGTACGAGTGAGGCTGCTGGTGCTTTCCCCACCTCCTCACTCTCTCGCTCCTTAATTGGCATGGATAAAATCCAGTTAGGTGTTTATATAAACTACACATTTTTCATCTTTTAGTACCAAGCAGCCGGGTGAAGATTATTCCCCCTTCTGGATTTGTTTAATTTTTTACATCTGCTTATTTTCAATGTGTCATTGTGCTGAGGGCTTTCTCACCAGCAGGGCAGCAGCGCAGCAGAGGATGGCCTAAGATATATACTTTTTTATACCCCTCTAACGGCGTAATTGTTATTAGGAAATTTTCAGCCCTTGTTTTAACAGTCCCTGAGAACGTGCAGATGTTGGCATCGGCTCCTTTGATTTAGTGGGAAAAAGAACAGAGTTGCATTTTTTTCATTGTTTGACTCAATATGGAGAAGTTGCCCGGTTTGTGTGGTTGAAAAGTGCCACAGATGATATACAAATGCTGCTTTTAATTCAAACATTAACATTTTTTTCCATCTTTGTTGGCTATAAGTGCTTAGAAAAACCAGAACAATTTGCTCTCAGTTACAGTAAGTTTGTAGTGATTCCAGCGTCACACTCCAAATATGAATTTCATTTTCTAGAAGGCTGCTTTGCCAGGAAGGTACTGTAGTTTTAGCAGCCTTCTGTGACCACTGCCTCTTTCACTCCCTTCTTTTGTTTCCAATTGTCACAATGATGACAAACATTGTTTCCAATTCACGGGTTTAACATGAAACTGGTAAAGCTCACATGCGCATTACCACAAATTAAATCTTGAATGTGAGAAAACAACGTTCTTGTACAGATTTCTAGGCCACTAGCGTTTTCCCAACCACAACGAGATCTCTTTATGTGTCGGTCGTACTGTATATCAGATGTCTTTGAAGAAAAGCATCTCAGAAGCTGTATCTTCTCAAACCATTCTTGCAAACTGAATCTCACATGCGTGCTAAGGGCCCAGATCTGATTTTCCATCATCATGCTTTGTTTCCACTTTGTAGGTGGGTTGCAGCAAGGTGTACACCAGCACCTCGGACGTCATGACCCACGAGAACTTCCATAAAAAGAACGCCCAGCTGATCAACGACGGCTTCCAGAGATTTCGTGCCACGGAGGACTGCGGCACAGTGGGGTGTCAATTCTACGGGCAGAAGACTACACACTTCCACTGCAGGTGACGAGCCCTCACGTGGTGGAAGTTTTTCTGTAATATGTCTTTGGGAAGAAAGTGTTCCATTCATTTAATTTCACTATTGCTATCGTGATAAGCGGTGACTCGCCATATATTTTTTTATTCATGTATTTTTTATTCCAGATGCATTGTTTCATATCAGCAATAAAACACAACAACAACAATAAAAGAAAGAGATTACAATGATCTCTGTAGAAACAAACACTTATTCCAGTGCTTCCAGAAACAGGAGTAATACCTTGTATCACTCAATGTTGGCTCAGTTAAAACCATTATAATTACATTTTTTTAATCCAATAATCGACAAATGAATTTATACAGAGAATTCCTCAACACAGCATGAAATATGAGAACATTAGCATGTGGCTTGCACTTGTCCACCTTTGAAGGGAAAACAGTATTTTGAATGTATCATGAAATGCCACCTGAAGCTTTTTCATTTTAGCTTTACTATAATTACACCACAAATGAGCAGTATAGAGTACAATGCTCTAATATAGATCCCTCCAAAGAAAATTTACAAAAGATTCCTTTATTTCTAGCAATACATTTAAATCAACTGGACCCTCTCCATGACTCCCATCTGTACCGAGGTAAAAGGAGCTTTATAACAAAGCCAATCATGTTTTTTTTTCCTATTCTTTTCTCAGACGCCCAGGCTGCACATTCACTTTCAAGAACAAGTGTGACATTGAGAAGCACAAGAGCTACCACATCAAAGATGATGCCTACGCCAAAGATGGCTTCAAGAAGTTCTATAAGTATGAGGAATGCAAATATGAGGGCTGCGTGTACAGCAAAGCCACCAATCATTTCCACTGTATCCGTTCGGGCTGTGGCTTCACCTTTACGTCCACCAGCCAGATGACCTCCCACAAACGCAAGCACGAGCGTCGGCACATCCGCTCCTCCGGCGTCATGGGCCTCTCTTCCACCTTCTTGGCTCCGAAGGACGAACAAGAGGAATCCAGCAACGATGACCTGATGGACTTTTCGACCATCAGCAGCAAGAACTCCAGCTTAAGCGCTTCGCCTACAACCCAGCAGTCCAACACCGTACCGCACTTGTTGTCCACACCCACCACTGTCTCCTCCTCTTCTATGTCAGGCCACACGCTCAAGTCCACACCGTCGCTGCCCAGCGCGGGACAGCGGATATCCAGCCTGCTGACTCAGACGCTGCCAAGTAACATGCCGGTAGCCCTTGCTCTTTCAAACAGCGCTCTCGCCTCCTCCAACCCGTTCTTCCCCCTCATGCCCAGGCTGCCTCTTCAACCACCTCCACCAGCCGCCAGCCTGACATCAGCCGTATCTTCTGGGGCCCACTCCATGCCCACTGACTCACTAAGCCAGTGCTGCTCCACTGTGGGGGGAGATGCAGCCATGGCATCTACCCCGAGCTCTTTTACCACCGCCTCTATTATGGAGAAGATCTCTGCCAGCAAGGGCCTGATATCACCCATGATGGCCAGACTGGCAGCTGCTGCCCTGAAGCCCTCCAACAACCCAGATGCAGGTAAGCCAGTTTTCAAATGTTTTATATAAGATAACAGAAAATGATCACAGACCAAATAATTATGAATTGCTTACCTTCTTTTATATTTTTTAACATATGAACAACATTTTAAGCTATATGATAACATGAGAGAGCCTACTGCATGTGTGTGCATGGCTTCATCCCTCTCTGTGTGTGGACAGAGCAGGAGAGTGCACTCAGAGGTCATCTCTGTAACTATCCCAGAGCGAAGAGAAAGGCAGAAAAACCACCGCTTTCAGGCTTAAAGGGGACATACCGGAGGCATGGTCCTGTGCTCTGGGCTTGTTATTGTGTTGATCGTTTGTTAGATACCCACAATCCATTTGGAGATAAATGCGCTGACAGGGGAGAGTAGAGCCTGTAAAAGTCTCTTATGATGTTCAGAGTGGGGGCTCTTGGGGCTTGTGTCGAACATGTTTCCTCATCATTGGGTCTTATCTCTGTCTGCGCCCGTTCCAAGCAAATGGAGGTGGAATGAAATTAAGTTCAGAAATTGCAAGAACAAAAAAAGGGGTTTTCGTCTCCTCTATGCAAACTGATAAAAAGAAAAAGAAAAAAAAAGAAAACAGAAATTACTGAGGCAGAAATGACTCAATGCACCAGAGCAAAGAAACAGGCTTTGATACAAGACAGACACACTTGAGTGCATCAGCAAATACACACTTTTTGAATTTCTAGAAACCTTCTGTTTGCATGAAAACATGTCAGTATCTCTTTAGCATAAACAGAATTCTCATAAATTTTGAAGGTAATTGGCTGCTCTATGTTTATCATATTGCTCTAAACAAAGCCAGTGGAAATGAAAATAAAGTTTTAAGTATTCAATTGTGATAATGCACAACAGAGGATGGTGTGGCATTCTATTAGAGCAGGTTCTCAGTTTGAGCAGCTGCGGTGCGGATTTTAAATGGGGCTGCTCCGGATGTTGAGACTGGGAAGGATTACATTTCCTGGTGGTGCTCCCGGAGCAGGACAGGCCCAGGGAGAGAGTTGGGGCAGCTGCTCCAGGGAGCCGAGCTGAGCCCAGGCTGTCAGGCTGAGCTCCACCTCTGGGCTTCCAGCAGGTAGTCAGAATATACTGGGAAGGCCCCCACTGAGGGTGGGGCCTCCACAGATGGTGCCTTCACCACCCCTCTTGTTGGCTCACTCTGAGCTGCAGCTCATATCTCATTGCTGGGAAACTAAAGGGTTTGAAACAAACTCCCCATTCTCAATCACATACACTAGAAAAAAGTTCACACAGACACAGGATGGGGGGGCTAGCTGTGGGTTTTGTTTCTCATATTTGCTTCATAAAATGTGTGAACAGGACATTTGGGGTAAAAATAAAAAGGAAGTGGTTTGTGCTCCACTATCGAAAAGGTGTGAGAAAAGTCACTGTGTTTGTGGCTATTTTCTGATCAAGTTAAGAAACTTTGTCCTTTTTTTACAGCAAAATGTGCATTTTTCTTGTTTGTGCCTTCAGTATTTCTTTTTTTCTTCTTTTTTTCTATTAATGTTCCGCTCTAATTTACCCCTAAGTGTTTTTCCCAGAGATTCAAGCATCTGAAGGGTTTACTAATTAGACACACAGTACAAATGATCTTTCACAAGCTCTGTATCTTATCCGGAGTAATTACATGCTGGTGCATTATTCCTGGATAATTTCCAGAAAGAAGCTGCTTTGAGTCAAACTCATTTGTTCTCCCTCTTTGGGAAGTGAAACAAAAAACCTTCGAATTCATGAAGTGCATCAGAGAAATAAAGATATTTTTTCAACATAATCCACCTTAAACCTTCAGCTTCTCCTCTGATTTAGTGAAGTAATATTTGACTCAGCCTGCTGATCATGTGTAGATCACACAATGAGTGGCTGCTCTTGATGTAATGTGCTCTCATTTCGTCTGAGAGTTGATTTAATTGTCAATGACAAGGCAGGATTTGTCTGGCTAGTTAATTTTGGGTATATTCTTATCAAGTAGGGGGAAGGGATGGAGGGCTGGACATGGACTTGGTTAGTATTCAGTGACCTCAAACCAGACACAAAATTATTTGACTGCTGTTTTCCTTTCAATCCCCAACCCCTGCCCCACCCCCAGCCCCTCCAACCTCAGTCTTTGTCAAACACAACTGACACTGACACTTCCCCATCTCCTAGCTTTCAGCTGACAAGACAAGGCCCAAGACTGGCTTTTCCACTCCTATTCTCCCTGATATGTCTCTGGGTCATCTTGTGGCAGCGATGGGGGGGGGACTCCGCTCGCTTTCCCCCTTACGTAGGATAGTCCTGTGTTTTTTTGTTGTTGTTTTTTTTTTCCTCTTGCAATGAAAAGAAGATCTTCCTCACCAGGCTGAAGGCTAAAGGCACACACTTGGTCGCCCATGACCTTGCCTGTCACTATCCCTCAACACCAGGCCTGAATCCTAAACAACAGAATTCTCACCAAACCGATAAAGGCTTCTGGTGCACACCGCTCTTGTTTTAGTGTCTCAGAGGCAACGTCAGAGCCATCACACCTCCCACTCACATATATTTTTTAAGATAAACCACCACTTATTGTCAGCCAGAAGCTCTGCCTTCTCTGTATAGCCCCAGGACAAATTAATATTTCAACCCCCTGGGATTGGGAGGGGGGCACAATTCACCTTCCTGTCAGCATTTTTACCTCGGGTCATCCCCTGGTGTTTATTTATTTCAATTCAGTTCTCCTGTCCACACTCAAAGCATTCACTGAATACCTATTTGGAGGAGACTGTGATCGAGGGGTCACGCTATTTGAACCAATCTGATTGGCTGTCAGCTCCAATCTGACCGACATAGCACCCCTGTTCCTTGTGGGTACGCTCAATGGCATCGGCCGCTGTCCGTTGTCAGGCCAACAAGGAGCCTGAGAAGGTGGGAAGGGTGGGAGGGGGGGGGGGTTATTTGAGACTGCCACTTTCCCTCAGCATTAGCATCTCACTTAATGACCAGTTAAGAGGCAGCCTGGCAAATGAGTTGTGACAAGTGCTGCAGAAAAAGGAGTCTTTTTCCCTCATATCTCCCGCCTCTCAATCACCATTTAAAAGGCTTGACGGCCTGACATAATTTTGCAATAATTATCACTCGGAGTATTCTTTTCGGGCCAAGACAGAAGTCAGATTGGATCTCATCATAGGGTAATAATGCTGACCAACAATAACTTTGTTGTCTCCTCTCTCTGCATCTCTGGCACGATCCTCAGGGAATGGACAGCCGGCTTTAGCTAGCCAGTTCAATCTGGTTCATGTGAAGCAGGAGCCACCAGACGCCAACTCCGGGGTTTCCCAAGACTCAGCACAAGAACATAGCCTAGACCTGAGCAAGAAAGACCACAGGTATACAGACACATGCTATTTTAAAGGTTTATTCAAACTCAATTTTTTTTTCCCCTTTTAATTAACATCCCTATTATATTTGCAATTTTGAATAAATAAGCAAATAATGTTATTTGATTGATTTATGTTTTCTCCATCTTTGGCAGCATTGGTAATATCTGAAATTATTTATTAGAAAAATATCCTTTTTATGTAAACATCCACACAATAATGAAATCTTCATCATATTTTCCTTTTTTCTTGTGATAAGCATGTTTACATAACCCTTCAACACCAATCTTTCCCCACCCGACAGTAGATCTTATTTCTTAAGAAGACAGCATTTTTCTTCTTCATTATACTTGCACACCTCGTGTGATAAATAGTAATATTTACTGTTCTCATGCAAATCTTGGCTAAACATTGTTCATTTTCCTTGTTCCAGTAATGAATCAAACGGACACCCCGTACCAGGGAATACATCTCTTTTATCCTCGCTTATGAATAAGGTAAGATCCATCCATCAAACGCCTTTCATCCCAAGACAAATTAGCAGAACACGGAGGGGCCTGTTTGTTTTTTAATGTTTCACCGCTAATAAGATGAGTTTGTATCATTTAAATTTTCCAGCCATTTTTCATACGGTGTAATTTTCACTGCACCTCTCACAAATTAATATAATGAAGCAGTAGCTGGTTGCCATGCCAGATATATAGAGATGTTTGTTTTTTGATGAGCTGTTCTGAACTCACCGTCCATTTTTCTCCCCCTTTATACTTTTTCTTCCCCGCCTCACTCTACATTTATTCATAGAGTTTATAAATTATTTGATTAAAAAGTCAGAGGAGGAAAAACAGGAAGGCGCTGCCCTCATTTTTTAACAAGTCTAAAACGTTAGTGCATGGAAATTTAAATGTGTGTATGTTCTCTGTGAAGATTAAAATGGACGTCGTCATAGTCATATATCTTATGTGATTGATACAAATGCGCTGGGTGGTTTGCATCACATTGATGATGTAATGGCAGATCAGTCTCCATTTTTTCCCACTCTTGTCTACTGATCAAGACCTCCTCCTGCCCCTTTATGCTTCCTCTCCACACAGGCAATATCTTTTTGCATCAGTAAACGGCCTAACCAAAGTTACAGTCATTAAACCCACAGTGGAATTGTTTAACAGCCTAACTGTTGTCATGTCAGGCTTTTTGGGGGTTTGCTTCCAGCCACCACTTCACATAAAAGGGTTAACAGATGCCCCCAGAGGATGCTTAGCAAACGCGCTTGGCCTGAACTCAAGCAAAACCCTGGATGTTTGTAATTCTGTCTGCTCTCTTTTGTTTTGCCAAATTCTCTCCATGTGTGTGTGTTTGTGTGTATTTGTTATTCTCACGTTGCCAGTAACATATGCAAGAGTTGGTGCTTACAAATATGCAGCTAACCTAACGGCTGGTGCTTTATGTGCTGTGTTCTGTAGATGTCACAGATGAATCCTGCCCTTTTAAATGCCGTGAACCTGAAGACGGAGCTGGAGGGAGGCCATGGCAACGACACTTCTGAGGCAGCACAGTATCTGAATCGAGTGCTGAAGAGGCCCATGCCAGAAAGACACTCTGAGATCTGGAGAACATACCTTCGCAGGTAAGAAAAAAAGAAAGAAAAAAGAAAGTTACTCATTCATTTTGATAGTGAGAAAACAGTCAGAATGTTTGAAAGCACTCTTCCTGTGAGGTCCTTTCCTGTAAATACTAATCCTTGCATACTGTACGTATCGCTGGAAAGCCCCTGAAACAAAAAGAATTTAAATCTTTCAGGAATTCGGCACAACTTACAGTATGACAGGCCTGACAGAATTTACTGTCAGATGAGCAGTTGAACCGGTTGTACTTTCTGTTGGGGTTGAAAAAAAATCAGTCAATTTGATCTTTCCTATCTGTCTACATAAAGGTTTGACACAGATGACTTCTGTGAGGCTCAGTGTGACTTCCTTCAGAAAGTGCACTTTCACTGCCTGGTGGAGGACTGTGGTGCGCTCTTCAGCACGGTGGATGGGGCCATAAAACACGCTAAGTGAGTGTCACCTGTTCACGTCCAGAAAATACACTCATTTTTGTTTTATAGATCATTATTAAAGCAAGCCTACATCTCTTCTGTCTTTCAGCTTCCACCTCCGAGCCACCTTGAAAGTAAAGTCAGAGCCTCCGTTCACTGATGGCAAGGAGTCCGGCGAGGCAGCCTCGCTGCAGCCTGTCGCCCCCGTCTCTATGGCCAACAATCCCTCGATGGATGTGGCACACCTCACCCCCTCTGGCGGCTACAACTCCCCTCCTCCCTCCCTGCTGGCCTGGAAGCAGTTGACCGGCAGCATCCCTCAGATGCCAGCCTCGATGCCCAACCTGCCAGCAAACTCTCCTTTGGCCACCACCTCTCTGGAGAACGCTAAGCCACAAGTCAAACCCGGTTTCCTACAGTTCCAGGAAAAGTATGAGAAATTATATTATTTATAAACAGCTCATGATGTTTCTTTTCTTTTCTTTTCTTTTCTTTTTTTTCCCTCCCGGAGCTGATTATTTTTCCATTTTCATTAATCCAGTGATCCCTGCTTGGCTACTGACTGCAAATACTCCAACAAGTTCCACTTCCACTGCTTGTTTGGAAACTGCAAGTATGTGTGCAAGACCTCTGGAAAGGCAGAGTCCCATTGTTTGGACCACATCAACCCCAACAACAACCTGGTCAACGTCCGTGACCAGTTTTCTTACTACTCTCTTCAGTGTCTCTGTCCCAGCCAGGTGAGTGTGGCTTGATAACTCAGCCAAGAGCTGTCTGACTGTCATCTCCCAGAGGTTTCTAAGCATGAAGTATGCTATCTATTAGACCAGTATTTGAGGTTATTTGACTCAAGGCTTTCACAACCACTGCTCCCCGTCTTCCATCTCTGCTGAGAAAGACAGTCGACTCACCCCAGTAATGCCTGTTTATATGTCAATGATGTCATTTTGACTGCCGCATTCTCCTCTCAGAAAAGGCCAATTTAGCTGATATTACCCAATAAATCATTGTCACTTGCACAGTAAACAAGGCTGTCTGGAATAGGGCAAAAATCAGGGGAATGCTTCGCAAATGAAACCTAAATGGCAGCCCCTGCCTGCTCTCATGAGCCCGTATTTGGAAAACGGTTTAAATGAATTCATTAATGTGTCGAAAATCACCCCTCTCACAAAAAGTCTCCTCCTCCCTCCCTTCCACTCCCCTTCCTCCTCCCTTTAGTCTCCATCTCCTGAACTGAGCAGATCTTATTTGGCCCAGTCCTTTGGGATCTGGGCCTCACAAACAGATGGTGGTGTACAGACATGTTAGAGAGGGAGGGGGGGGGGNTAAGAAGCCTGGAAAAAAGCAAAGTAATTGTCGAAATGTGGGCCGTTCCAAATAACCAGAAAGGAGAAAGGTGTTGATTTTGTTTTTGTGGAAAGTGTGTTTAGCATTCACTTTAGTGTTTAACACAAGATATATCAAACTGAATTAATTAGCTTTTATTCCTTTTTTTTTGCTTCCAAACACTAATAAGGTTTGATTGCTAAAACTGTGAAATTATTTCTTTCCACTACAGCAATGTGAGTTCAGAATGAGAGGCCACTATCACTGTCTGCGGCCTGGCTGCTACTTTGTCACGAACATCACCACCAAGCTGCCGTGGCACGTCAAGAAGCACGAGAAGGCAGAGCGCCGTGCCGCCAACGGCTTCAGATATTTCACCAAGAGGGAGGAATGTGGGAGGCCGGGTAAGAATAAAAATCCCTCTGATCCTGTATGCGTTTTGGCCTGTTTGCTTCTTGCTCCCCACCAAAACCTCCATGTCAACCTGAATAGCTTTTGATGCTATTCTGCCAGGAGAGATGTGTGGATTATAGGTGTTACACTGAAAGAGATGCAGATTGATTTGTACTGGCTGTTGCAAGAGGATATTCTGTGTTTACAAAGGGAGAGAGACCAGTGTTGGCAAACATGATGTCGTGCTTTGTGAGTGGTTTAAGAGGCATGAAACAAGGCTGCCTCGTAGGTTTTGTCGCCGCATTTTGCATATTCACAAAGGCACCTGAAGTCCCAAAGGAAGTCTTGCCTGTACTACTGTATGAGCAAAGAGGGCAATCACATCCAGGTTGTTTTCCTCTTTCTTTTGCCCCTGTCAGAAATGAGCAATTAGGTTTGTGTTTGTTAATTATCTGGCTTGTCTGGTTTAGCCTGTTTGTGTTCTGAAGCTGTGCCTCACAACCACCGCTGCCATCACACAGAAATGAATTAAAAGTGATCTGTTTTTTTCAGGCGGTTACACAAGCTTTTCAGAACACAGAAACAAAGCAAACAAAACCAGGCCCTAAACAGCTGTTTTTTGTCCCCAGCCTGATCTGCCAACTGCATTGTTCAGGCTGGGGGAAAAACAGAAAGGATTACCATCGCCAGCGCTCCAGTCATAAAGAATTGATGGGTTGCCAGTATCCATGGCAGCAACATTAAACTGAACACCGCTGATGATGTTACCTGGTTTCTGTCTCACAAAAGGGCCTCTGTGTCACGGGGGTTACTGTTATTTGCTCAACTTTGCGTGTCTAAAACATTGTGTGCGCAAAAGCTATTTGATGACACAGACATGTTTTTTCCCTTAAACTGGGTGCCATGGTTACTGACATGCTAACACCTGCCCAGCATGTTACTCTTTCAATTATTTCTGCCTGCTTTTATATAATGGTATTTGATTAACAGGCACAAAATGGAACAATCATTTAATTTGAAATCATAAAGCAATTAGAGCTAGACCGGTTAAAACAAGAGAAAAGAACAGAAGACTGTGAAGCAGACAGCAGAACAATGTGGAACAAAAGGAGAAATGACAATGGAGATACTTTGAGAAATGAATTTAATATGGTAATAATCGTATATTTACTTTGGTTTGCAGGGATGTGTGCGTTATTGGCCCACAGAAAATGAGAATTTATTTATGTAAATTCCTAATTGAATAAAGCATGTCAGTGTAATAAAAGAGCTCCACAGGTTTAGTGCACAGAAGCCTTGACTTGCTCAGTGTGACACCAGTGATCTAATATTCCTCCTACATGTACACTCTGAAACACTTTGAAACTCGACCCCTCTTTTGTCAGCGTTATATCATGAAATTAAAAAAACTAAAAATATTTCACTTTGTGTTTGATCGAATCACAACACCCTCACACTGATAGCGTTGCCTTCAGCGCTTTCGCTGGTTTTAGATACCTCGGAATGAGCCAGATGAATGAATCTGCAAATGGAGAGTTTACAGCTGTCGCTGTTTTCTCTTTGGCAGGTTGTAAGTATAACCAAGTCAACAGCCACTTCCACTGCATCCGAGAGGGTTGCCAGTTCTCCTTCTTGCTCAAGCACCAGATGACCTCACACGCACGCAAACACATGAGGCGGATGCTGGGGAAGAACTTTGACAGAGTCCCATCCCAGGTACAAACACAACCAGAAGCGCCTCACGCACCCTTAAAATGACATTTTCATTAGCTATTTTTTCAACCTTCAATGTAGGAAAACTTTTTTCTTTTCTTTTTTTATGTCTGTGTGATTTGTTCACCCCCTTTATTCGCTGTTGTTTGTTTTTTTCACTATTGTGTTTCCTGTTCTATGAGTCAGATTCAAGGAAAGAGTTGGTTCATTTGGTGCTCTTTTGTAAAAAAAAAAAAAAAAAAATGAGCTAGCACTCATATCCTGTCAAGCCAGTCAAAGACAAATTGTTCATGACGTTCTTTCATTGAAATTTTTCACACTGGAGTGACCACAATTTCCTCACTTCATCTCAGGAGCACGTTATGTACTGTATTTAAACATGTGGATTTTCTAGTTCAGGTTTTTTTCTCCATTTCCTCACTTACTTAGTCATGAGACAGAAGAATGAGGTGAATTCTTCTAACATCTTGAGAAATTCTTGTTTTTATGCCAAGAGCCAACACCTGCATAAATGACTCATCAAACCCAGAGCCGTTTTTTTCAAACATTCCTTTACATTCAAGATGACTTGTCTTCCAGGTGATGCCGCTCGGCCAGAGGGGGGATGATATGCACCATGCATCCGGTATGATGTCTGGCTCCATGGCAGCCCAGCATGGTATCAACTCCGGCTTCTCCTCCAACATCATGGATGAAACTGATGATTATATGGACTACATGGGAGGAGGAAGCAGCCCCTTGGGCCTCTCCTCTGAGTCCTCCAACCAGGACCGAAGCTGCACCAGCACACCTGTAGGCAACGACAGCTCTCCAGCAGGTGAGCATGAGTAAAATAGTCCCAGCATACCAGCATGTTGACCTTTAATAAATGTTGTTTTTATCCTGAACATCATGCCTCACTCAGTCTGCACTTGCATACTTCACCAAAAAGCCAGGAACATGTCATTTCATGCTTTTTTCAATCACATATTTTATGATTCAGCAATTTAACTCACAATCAATAACTATATTAGTTATAGTGTAGGCTGATGACGGTGCTGTTTCTTATGTTCTGAGTTGTGGACAAGACATTTTGCAGTTTGCTTGGTCATTGTCATAAAATTTCCATTCTATACATCAGTGGTCTGAGTTATTATGCTGAATGTAGCTTATCACATTTCCTCTGGCCAGAGATCATCATCCCTGTGGCTTTATGTCTACTTTAGTGCTTTTACTTGGCTGAATTGTGAGAGAAATAAAAGGAAATGAGAAACTGCCTCTTTAATCTCAAACTTACTGAAGAGATTTTTCTGTTTTTTTGATAATTCTAAGCCAAAACTGATTCTCACATTGCTTCACCTGTTGCCAATATTATCCACTACTCTCATCATTGTTGTTTTGCCTGGTGTTTGGGTTACTTGTCTTGAGTGGGCCTCATTTTGTATCATTCTCTTATCTTTTATCTTTCCCTTTTTTACCTCCCATCCCTCTGTGTGTGTTTGTGTGTGTGTGTGTGTGTGTGTGTGCACGCGTGTGTGTATGTGTGTGTGATTTTGCCCTTGTGTGTTTCTGTGTACGTGTTTTTTTCCCTTCTCACCTGTCCTTCACCCCTTCTGGTCAACCTGTCTCTCCAGGACAAGGCTACCCCACCACCACTTCTGCTCCTACCACCCCTGCTGACACTAGCGCTACCCAATATGCACTTCCTTCTTCCCCTCCTCCACCACCTCCTCCTCCGCCACCACCGCCACTTCCCTCCGCTCCTCAGCCTGGCCTCCAGTCCCAGGCCCCATCTCTCTCTCCTGCTCTCCTCCGACCTGCTCTCCCCTCACTCCCATACCTCCTTTCTCCATCCTGTCTGTCATACTCTCTGCTCAGCGCCTCTCTGGGAGCCACTCGGAGTGTTGTCATGCCAACCAACACACCAGCTTTCAGCCCCATCATTGCCACTCCGTCTCCGGTTAAAAATGACGTCCCTATAGTGCAGGATGCTGCAGGTACTTATCCCCGGCGCAAACCAACACTGCAGCTGTCACTCTCAATTACTGAGTCCTGTGCAGCATTTAACTGTGTGATCCAGCCTTTCTCTGCATTATTGTCATGGAGACATGAAAAAAATAAGGGGCATGCAAAAAGCCTAAATGTATGTGGAAATGATGCAATATGATTGTAACAACAAAAAATGTGTATGATTTCTCCAGATATACCTTTGTGTGTACTCTCTTCTTTAGCATTTTCAAAGATTAAAAGTTTGAGCAGTAAATTCAACACCTGCTCTAAATGAAGCCTGGGCCTTGTTTAGTTTCCATTAGCAAGACTGCATCAGCAGCTTCTTATTTTAATCACGCCTCAAGTTTTATCGAGGCCCACTGCTTCCTGTCTTGCAGAACAGGGATCATATCATTAGCGGTGACCCCAGGGTGTTGCTAAAGGTGGGTGCCCCTCATAAAACAACGTGGAGATAAGAGGGCTGCTTAAGACTCACAGCTTTGCCTCTGTTTGGGGGCTGGAAACACCCTGTAAAAGTGTCATATTCCACAGTCAATCTATCATTTCCCCCCTCCTTAAATCATTCTGGGAATTAGGAATTTAAAAAAAAAAAACGGTGGCTCTCTGTGCTTACTCAGCTGTGAACCACTTCTGGCTGAGTAGAGTTCAACGCAGGAGTTTTAACCCAGACAGTAATTTGCTTGTAGTTTGTGGGTTTTGTGTTGTGGCCCAACTGATTAATCTTTAATGTGCTTCCCTTTTTTTCCCTTCAGGCAACACCATCTCCATTCCCACGGCCACTGGAGCAAAGAAGCGCTTCTGGATCATCGAGGACATGTCACCATTTGGCAAGCGCCGCAAGACCGCATCGTCGCGCAAGATGCTGGATGAGGGGATGATGCTGGAGGGCTTCCGGCGCTACGACCTGTACGAGAACTGCAAGGATGCGGGCTGTCAGTTCTCTCTGAAGGTGACCCACTACCACTGCACTCGTGAGAACTGCGGCTACAAGTTCTGCGGCCGCACCCACATGTACAAGCACGCGCAGCACCACGACCGCGTGGACAACCTGGTCCTGGACGACTTCAAGCGCTTTAAATCCTCGCTTAGCTGCAACTTCCCTGACTGCCAGTTTTCCGGCAACAGCACCCATTTTCACTGTCTCCGCTGTGGTTTCCGTTGCACTGACAGCACCAAGGTGACGGCCCACCGCAAGCACCACGGCAAGCAAGATGTGATCAGCGCTGCTGGCTTCTGCCAGTTCAGCTCCAGCGTTGACTGCGAGGTTCCTGACTGCAAATATAAGCTTAAGTGCTCACACTTCCACTGCACCTTCCCTGAGTGTAAGCACACGGTAGTGGGTATGTCCCAGATGGACTCCCATAAGAGAAAGCATGAGAAGCAGGAGCGGGGCGAGCTGCCATCTGTGTCACCAAAACAGGAAGGGGTGCACCACCTGGTAGGAAATGTAGCGGTGGTGGCTCCCTCCTCCATGAGTCTTTCTACTTCCTCACCTGGCTGCCTCCATGGGTTGTCCCACAACATTAACAGCAGCGCTCCCTCCATGCTCTACCAGACAGGTGGCATCAGTTCTGACTATAACCACTCATACCCGCCGTCGTCCATCAACCTGGACAGCTCCCTCAACCTGGGCACGGACACCAGCAGCTCCCTGTTCTTCCTGAAGAACGCAGTCGGTCTAGGTCTCAGCGACTCGCTGGACCTCAGCAAGAAGGTGCACCACAACGCCGTGCGATCGGGCCACAATCCCACGCCCCCGCTGGGTCTGCCTACAGCACAGGATGACACCACAGGGACATCCGGAGAGGCTGAAGATGACATGTCGCCAGAGGAAGAGGCACCTGCAGAAGAAGAGGATGACGACGAGGACGACGATGAGGAGGACGAGGCAGAGGAGGATCTCAACTCTGACTCAAATGATGATTCGGTGGCAGAGCCCGACGGTGAAAAGGACAACAGCGAGAGTTTTGATGCTTCCGTTAACCATACTGATACTTCCCGATTGGAAAAGCAAGATGCTGACCCTTAAAAGAAAAAAAAAAAAAAACACAAAGGAAAAAAAAAACACAACAGTGACTGTAGGAACTGCAGAAAAATCCTGTGTACTATGAATTAACTAAAATGAAAGTGGCCTCATTCATCATGCTTAGAGACTTCAAGTGACAACAAGAAAACAACAGCAGCGTGGAAAAAAATGACGGCCTGAAATGATTTATCATGATGTTTACAAGATGACCAACATTATTAATTCAATTATGCATTAAAAAATATGAACGGAGACACACAGAGTTAGGCCCTGTTTTACATGTGGGGCAGCAATGTAAAGCATTTTACTACACATCAGTCTTTTTGTGTGCGTGCATGTTTGACTTTAATTTATTTTCATTTTTTTTCACTTTTTTGTGTGTGGAAAAAAAAACATGTTAGAAAAACAAAAACAAATCTCTATATAACTATATATGTAAGTGTGTGTGTGTGCGTGTGGATGTATGAACGATGATATACAAAAGGAAATTGGTGGCACAGGCAACATGAACTGCAGGGCCATGGATACATAGAAAAAGGGACATGAATCACTAAGGGAAACAGGATGTGTTTCAAACATTTAATCTTTTTTCTGTATTATTATTATTATTATTATTATTGATTAATATTATTAGACACAGAGAAACAGGGGATACATTTCGTTCCCATATCTTTGGTATACCTTTTTGTTCTCAGTAACACGTGGAATTGACCAGTAACTGTTTGGTCAGTCTCAGCTGCAGTCAGGCGTCCAGCAAGCCGCCATCCTCAACAGTTCTCGACATTTGCTTGAAGCGTTCAGCTAGCATCAACTCCAAGCATAGCC
>JAPMNP010633120.1:0-10222 GCA_029874935.1 Atherina boyeri
AACCTATATGTCTGAACATGTAAAAAGAATAAGATACTTGTACATTGTTTCATAATGGCAAAGGAGAGGCTTGGATAAACTAAAACCATCAAATAGAAGATGTATCAGCTGAGAGTTAAAATAAGTTTTTGTCTTTTTAAAAAAAAACATTTTATTTGTATCCAGAAAAATAAACTTTTAGTCATGTTCAAATGTGTCTATGGACTTTTGAATTTGATTGTTTCTTTGCTGTTTAGGAGCTGACAGGTCGGTTACCAGAAGATTACCCTTTGCTTCCAGGAGAGAAGCCTCCACAGATTCGCCAACGTGTTGGAGCTGCATTTAAATTAGATGAGCAAAACTTTCCTCGAAGATCAGAGGTAAAAAATGTGTTTGAAGACTGGAAGATAAGATAATGTTCTTCTTATATTACATGAGCCTAAAATACAAACATTCTACAGTCACACTGTTGTCTCTCTCTGCCACCCTGCTATTTTTATAGGACTCAGAATTGAGTTTAGTAGATGCCAATTTAGCGCTTCAGATGAAGATTTGTGAAGCTGCTCGCAAGCTCTGCGAAGAGGATCACCTGAGCAAGGCTGTTAGGAAGAGCCGGTTGCTGCAGTTCAAAAGAAACAAGAATAAACTCGAGCAGCTGCAAGAAAAGGCTTTTCAGTTGCGACTGGAGCGTGGACGCTCATCACCAGTCCCTGTTTATAAAATTACACTAGGTAAGAGACTCAACCAAGCTGGCAGCTGGATGGAAAAAAAACCCTTCATAGTCATTCATCATTTGATAATTTACATGTTAACACTTGTGTTTTTTGTTTCCTTTTTAGATCTTGGTACATCAGATGACAGTTCTTTATCTGATTCTGTTGTGCAAGATGAAGGTACGACCTGTCCCAATTTGTTCAAGTGTAAAAGCTGCATGTATCAAGAGTAACAGGAATGTTTTTTGTTTGGGGTATTTTTTTGTTTAAAAGCATAATAAAATGTATGACGTGACCAAGTAACCATAAAAATTGTGAACAAACTTCCAGTTAGTATTTACTTTGGTTACCACACCTCCCATTGTTTCACATGGAAGCTGCTTTCCAAAATGTAGTCTGTAGTGAAGTTTATTACATATCAGCAATAAATACTTTATCATGAGCAACCTATTTTTTTTTTCTTAAATTCTAGAAGTCGCAAGCCAGTCCTCACAGCCATCCTCAGGACTCCCTCATGCTGTGGAGACAGATCCTCCTCCACACCCCCCCTTGTCCACACATTCCTCTGTGGACGGCTCCCACATGTCTCGCCCTGTGGCTCCACAGTCCCCCCTCGTGAACATGTGTCAATCTCCCTGTCCAAGCCTTGACTCTAACTTGAGTTTAAATTCAAGCTTCATATGTGACCCTCCTCCCATCCAGCACTCCCCATGGACAGAGTCTAGTCTTGATCAACCTTACCAGAAGAGCAAGAAGTCACGCTCCTCCAGCAAGATGAGGTAACGCAGATCATCCATCATGATTTCTTTCCTGTTCTTCAAGTTTTTAGTCGTGGAAACACAAGCTCTGGTTTGGGGGGGGGTTATGTGAACAGTGCTGAGTGAATTCTTTGAAAGGATGGAAAGAACTTGTCTTAGCCCCGATATCCCCATGCTTATCAGGATAGATGGAAATGACATTCTACATCTGCAATTACCAGAATTGTTGGTGACATTCAGTCATTTTATAGGGAACTCAGACAAAATGTCTTAATAGGTTATGGTAATGTTGACACCAAGAAACACTGATGCTAATCATGAACTGGAGCCAAGTCATTTTAACACAACAGAACTGCTCTTTACTGTCATTATTACTCTGAATTACACTGTACTGAAAATGTAGGAATGTTCAGGAATGTGCAACACTGCCATCTGCTTTTGCAGTGGTGCTACAACATTTGCCAGATAGAGCCAATTCAGACCTGTATATGATTTTCATTTATCTACAAACTTAGACACGGGGCTCTTCTTTTAGTTATAATTTCTGCAAGATCATAGTCTATAAATTTGTTTCATATTTTGATTTCATGTTTTGTACCCTATGAATACCTCAGTGCCTTTCTTTTAAGCCTTTTATGTATGCATGAGAGGAAAATAACAAGAATAAACATTTCCCTATACCAAACCCTGTAATGCCTATCTCAAAAATTCATAGAAAAAACTGTTTTGTGTTCAGCAGTCCAGCCAAATCTGAAGTGTTGCCACCATTGGAAGCATGTGTAATGCAGTCCGCACTACCACAACAGCTTTCCCATCTGAGACTGAGCCCCAGCCAGTCAAACAGTACACCCTCTACACCAGAGATGCGTGTGCACCGTCAACTCTCCCTCAGGTAGCTACACCTCACACACATCGTTGGCAACTGTTGTTGACTTTGATCAAATCAACAAATTTGACTATTTTTTTTAACATTTTTTATTTTTGAGAAAATGTATATAGAGATGTTCAGATTTTGCATTGTTTCTTAGTAGAATATCTTTGTTCATTTATTTGGTGGGTTTAATTGCTGTGATTTCAACAGGCTGTCCAATCCTGAATCCTCCTCTCATAAAGACCGTGGTCGTACCAGAGGTCCAAGGAGGCGCCTCACAGAGTTCGGAATAACATTACCAGAGACTCCCTCTGCTGCACTGAACTATGGGAACCATGCTAGCTCTGAGGACAGCAACTCTGAAAAATCATATTCTTCTTACAGTAGCTCTCCATGTCAGGAGTTGCCTTCTGATTTCCCCAAACAGTATCCATCTGCATTCCCACTCTCTAGCCCAGTGGGCAGCTACAGGCCTCAAGCTTTCCCATCCTCTGGTTTTCACTGTAATCCCAGATATATGTTTAGCCCTGGTATTCAGAGAGCATATTACAATGAAGAGATGGTATACCCAACTGACATGGACATGGCACAGAACCATTTTCCACCGCAAGCTCCATACACCCATAACCGACATGAATATTGGTATAAGGACACTGCTGTACCCCACCAGAGAGCACAGAGGCCTTTACCTCCTGATATCAGACTTACCCCTCCTGCACATTTGGAGCATCCACACTACTCCTCCAATGGTCTCCCACGACAGGTTGTGAATGAGCATCTGAAGTCATGGCATCGTCGCAGTCAGCTCAAAGCACCAAGGTCTCGTTCTCTGGACAGACAAGGTGCAGTCAGAGTGAAAAACACGTCATCTCGGGAGTCATCAGGCTACCAGAGTCAGAGGTATCATGACCAAGTAAGTACACAAAACTCAGTTTATGCCATTTTGAAAAGAGACAATTCAATAAGATGTCCATATCTTTGTATGCTAACTGGCTGTCGTGTTGTCATGACACTTCACATTATTGCTTGTATTTGTCTATCTTTTTTAAACTTCCCAACTTCCCAGATTGATACAGGCATTTATAATTTATATTCTTAACTCGTGAGAGAAGGAAATATAGGAATAGATTGCTGGACTTCAACCTGTTTTTTAAAGACACCATAGCATTCTTGACGTTTTGTACTTTCTTGCCTTTGTGCAAGTTGTTAAGGACATGTTCAAGTGATGCAGATGGCAAGTTTATATACTTTGTGAAAAGAATTTTGAAGTGATAAAGTTTAGAAACATGCTAGAACAGTTAAAATAGTGCATTTCTGGGATTTGTTTAAAAATTCAGTTTGTTTGTTGTTTTTCAGATTTTGAAATATACCAAAACAGTTGCTAAACAGCCTTACAGCATGTCTTTATGGGGCTTTGAAATAATATGTTTTATTCTTTCACCAAATTTTAGGCTATTCAAAGAGGACCTATCCAAAGAGCTGCTGATGACCTTCCAGTGTGTTGGGTTGTAGACGACGGCACTCACTTTGTAAGCCAAGTGTGAAGAGAAGAAACTTGGATGACAGAGTGAATATACAACTCAGAGACTGCGGTTTTCTCTTTTTTACCAAAGTAGTCAAAATTATTGATTTTTTAGACCCATAAAGAACTACTATTTTTTGTTCAAAGTTTTTACATCATCCTGTTTACCTGCCTGGCTGCATCAGCGTACAAAATGAGGGTGAGAGAGCTGAAACATCTTACATAGCTGTGCAACAGAAACCACAGCCTCCAGGTTACCACAAAGTTGTAAACATCTTCGAAAGAGTTGATTGCACTGCAGTTGTATGGATATTAAGAGCAACTGTTAGGCGTACTTGTTGTTTTAACCTCATTATGTCGAAGCGTTCTAACAGTCACACACCAAGTATTGCACGAAATGCTTGTGAAATGTTAACTATGTAAAGAAACAGATGATCTAAATGGCTGTGTGCCATATTGAGCCTGACACTATGAATTCTGCCAGCTTAATTGGGTAATCAGTATTTTATTACTAGAGGGTTTTCATAAGTAAAGCAAGATAAAAATGCCAAATTGCTAATTGTGATAACAGAAGCCTCTTGCACATGGCCGCTATATTTGTTGTAGTTTGACAATGAAATATGTGTTTCAAAGATTAACTTGACATGTTGAAATTGATATCAGAGGAATTTCTTAACTCATCTTAACTGAAAATAAAACACTGCAAATTTATCTGAGGATGTATTAGATGCATTAAAGTTATGGCTTTCCAGCTGTTTCAAGAAAATTAATCCATTGTATATATGAAATATTAGCAGCGTGTCCTCATGAGTACACCATAAATGTAAATTCACGCTCCTGAGTTTGCCCTGAATTGGACTGTTGTTTTGCTAGTTAACTTGAATTACTAACCAACTTAATCAGCTAGCAGAAACAAGGTACTAACTGACTCACATGAAATACAAAGTAGCAAATTTGAGATAGAATCTTCATATTTGGCAGCTGTTAAGACGTCTAATTGAAATATAAAACTTCAGCTTGAAATTTATCTTTGTGCAGCTCTGTTGATGTATATATTTTTTTAAAACACTAGATCACCATACCACTTCTAAGCACCGATAACAATAAACCTTACAAGATCTGTACTCAAACACACTAACAATATTTGCTTTAGAAGCAGAAGCCCGTTTCTCTTAATCCACAAATATTTCATTGTAATATTGAAAGGAGACTTTACTACAATTTTAGCTAGAGCTACACACTGGCTGGTCTCTCACAGTGATCTATTTATGTGTTAACTTATTGGGATATTTTTGGACATTGGATCAATGGAAAATCATACTTGAAATCAAATCATTCATGGACCTGAGTTAGAAGGTTTAATCGTGTGTCTATATAGCCGTTAATGAAAAACCAGACCACAATCATGTTCCCTTTGTGCCTCTTGTTTGTTTTGATACTTTCTTGCTTTTTATTTATCTATTTTTGCAATGACAATTGACCTAATGTGTTTTTGGTGTGTTTGAAGATTTGTGAAAATATTTTCCCTGTGGAGGTAAATAAATTGAATATTGTTATAATTACATGTGGGATTTTTATACTTGTGTTTATTTAGGATTTTTCATGAACACATCTTTATGTCGACATAGTTATAAATTTAGTTATGAGTAATCCCATCTGTTTGATTAATGTTATTATGCTTTTTCTTTGTTTTAGTTTTAGTACTTCCCTGCTTTAAAATATGTAAATCCCTGAAAATAGTGTTCTTAATATTAGTTTTATTTATGGAATCGATAGGTTTAGGTAATTGCTTTTACTGAAAGTGTGAGAACTATTGAAATTAGTTTGAAATGGGTACTTCCGAAAGCTATGTCTGAGATAAATGGAAATACATGTGTGTTTATAGATTTCACCTCCGCACATTAAACAAAAAGCCTGTGTGAGTCTGTAATCAGACAATTGTTTTTCCAGTAATGGAGATGCCGCCCAACTCTATCAAACAGCCTCCACCTAAAGCTGTTACCCTGGCCTATCGGTGCGACAATAAGCATACCATTCTGTGTTTTCTCTACACTTTGACCCCAAGATCCTACTCTAGAATCTGGACCTATCGTTCTATCGTTGAACACAACATTCCTTTTCATGACCAGGTTCAAGTGCACATGTTGGTGACACCCCTTCGCCATCAGGTCTGACAGTGAAGAGCCTTCTGGCAGCCCAGTGCAACCAGAGATTGGCTATCTGCAGTCTATTACAGATTGTCTGAGTAGAGGCATTGGCCATATTGTCCTACAAACCTTGACTGCAAATTTATACAGGACTGCCTATGGTTGCTAAATGCTGACAGTGATAGAAAATAATCTTCTCGTGATTTCGTCTTTGGGATTCCCACTTCACAGCCTGTCCCCCCATTATAGGTAAACCTTGAATTTGGACATGGTACTAAGGCTCACTCCAAAACAGCAGTTTGAAGTTGCTCTATGGCATGGGCCTGATCCTGACAAATGTGGCATGCTTGGAGTAGACGCCAAGTGACTGATATGCCTGGGTCCATGCTCACTGGGGTACCAGCAGCTCAAGACAAGAGTTAAAACGCGCAGTGGGTTGGGTGCCCACCCCATGTGCAGAGGCTATAGGTCCTCGGTCCAGGTTTGATTCCCACCCTGGGACACTTAACAGTAACTGCATGTCATTCCCTGCTCTCTCTGACCCCTTTCCTGTCAAGCAACTTTCATATAAAGGCCATTAGAGCCCCAAAAAAATCCTTTTTTAAAAAAAAAAAAAAAAAAGAGAGAGTTAAAGCATTTTTGCATTGCAGAGAAAGATTTGGCAGGTTTTTAATAGGCCTAACCTGCCAACTCAACTCTGCTCCACATCACACAAATGCATTTTCCTTACTAAAGAGGTGCAGTTTAAAAGAGAAATAAACAGGCTTCCTAACAAAGCCAAGAGGCTTTGCTTCAACATAGAACTAATCGACCAAACACAAAGTTCCTTACTTTTTGTGCTAAGTTTATGAATAGAGCAATAAAGTTAATTGAGATAGTAAAATCTTTTAAGATATTATGAAACATTTTTTACTTCCGGTACTATGTAGTTATAGCAACTTATGATTAAGGCATGCGTGAAAGTATGAAAATAATTATTTTAACATGTTGAAAATAACAACATATTAACTAAATAACACAACGGAGGATGTTTAGACATTTTGTTTTGATGAAATGCTATTATTTTGGGAGAAAGGAGTCCGGAAATTAAATTTTGCGGAAGAGACTCAACTTCCGGCAACAACTGGGTTTCGTATATCGATAAATAATTCACCTTCCTGGTCAGGAGTCTTCCTTATCAGGTAACTTTTGTGCATTCAATTAAGTTGTTTTGGGATATGTCCGAACAGTTGTGTAATTTGCTCACGTTGAATGTTGGTGATGTCGTCTAAACCTTTGTGTTGCTGCCAGCAAGTTCATTAAAAAAAACTGTTTCCTGCTCGGCTGGTGAGCGACAGCGTAGCGTTGGCTAACAGGTAACGTTAGCAACATGATATATGAGCATCGGAGATCCGCTTATTTATAAACCTCATCTGCCTTCGTTAAAATTTAACTCGTTTCTCTTCGTAGAAAGATACGTTGCCACACAGTCTCGGGAAATTTAGATTAAATCGTCTATATTTTGCGGTTGTTTACATTTTGTACTACATGTTCCGTATGAGGCTTTGCTAACATTGTTCAACATCCGCCCGGTAGCTTTTGACAAACACTAACTTGGTTAAACGTTTTATGTGATTTGTTAGCTATAACTCCCAATCTTGTGTCTTAAATCAAGAGACTGGTGCTTCTGTAACTGTACTTGCTGTATTTTCGTGAGTGACCGATCAAACTATCTAGCTGGTTTCTCTTTGTGTGTGCGGATAGATAGACAGACACTGGCATGTAAATTCCCTTCATTGTACCATGGGATTACTTTAATTGAAATATAACATAAATATTGTGAACAGATAGATCAATATCCCTTTTTCAGAATTTTCTGTTTTATTTTTATTTTTATATTTTTTTACACTGGGTACAAATGTGTAAATTCCTTCAACCCCCGTAGTTTATTGAATATTTGTTTTGTTTTTCTTTTTGTTATTTTTCAAATTAGTAAATGAAGGTATTATCTTGTGACAGCTCTTGTTTCGTGGTAAGTAAGATGAGACATTTGTAGGCCATCGAAAAAGGGAAAACCCTCGCAGGAACTTTAATACGCTAAATGTTCAGGTTATTGAGTTATTTCGATGTAGTCCTCCTTAAGAATGTGTCTCATCCTTAACCAAATCTTTTACTGCTTATTTCAGCGGCAGCTATGTTTGTATGTCTTTGATTACTTCAGCTCTATCCCTGTCTGTATTAAAGTAAGTTTATTCTATGACTTGATGAGTTGAAGCTACTTAGACCAGGTGGTATATTTCACAAGCATATCTCAACATAACTTGGCCAGCACAGCTGATAAACATTCTGGTTTCCTCAGGAGAAAATTGCAGTGTACCATCCGAAGCAGAATACAGAGACCGTGAGTAGGTCATCAGGCAGTCTCCCTATGTCAGGCCGAAACGGGTCTGCCAGTGATGCAGACTGCCGGATCTCTGAGGACAGCCATGTCCCAGATGTTGAGCTGATGGAGCTTGGCCCTCTGCTCGAGGAGGGAGGGGGATCGAAGGTGCCATCTAAAGGCGCCCATCTAGAGGTAGGACTGTTTCACAAAATGCCCAGGGAGACTTTGTTATGTCTTAGTAACTCTCTGTTTCTCAGTAACAATGTTCTTTGTTTATCTGTTTCAAGGGAGCTGCAATGCTCCCTGATGAGGAAGAGGAAGATGATGAGGTTGGAGAGGTTCTGACCTTGCCTCTGCAGGCTCACCATGCAATGGAGAAGATGGAGGAGTTTGTTCACAAGGTAATTAAGTGGTTTCAGTATTACAAACAGAACTTGGTAAAGGAGAAAGAAGCCACAGGATATTTAAACACAGAAAGCCCATCTCCATTGCTGAGAAGCAAACTAGTAGTCATTTTCAGTTATGCTGAAATAATGCTTGTTAATGCTTCCCATATAATTTAACCTTGTTCCACTTTTCCGTTGTCCTTTTAATCGTCATCTGCCCCCATCATCCCCCTCCAACTGCTGCAGCTCTGTGCCCCCCTCAGGGTGGCCTGACCCTATTTTGAGAACCACTAGATGATCCTATGTTCATGTAATCATGTCAGCACATTAGTCAGCTGGCCTGGCTTCATGTCTATGCTCATTTCATGCTAATCAACTGCTCCTTGATTTTAATGTAAATTGATGAACAACGATGATTTTACAGGAATGTTTACTCCTGATTTTTTTTTTTTCCTTTCAGTAATAGATTCTGCTCACCTCAGTCTCAGAGAGGTAGTCTTATTGTTAGTTGTTTGTCATTCTTTTTTGATAGAATAAAGGACAAAAACACCAGTTTGTTGACGTATTTGTGTCAAACCAGCATGAATATTTCAGTGGCCACTTAAATGAGCTGAAATTCAACACAAACACCAGCTCATAGGTGTCTAGCAGGTGATCACAATTCGGTGATTTATCAACGAGGTGAATTGACACACAGTTACATATCGAGAGTAACAACACATTTAATTTTGATGTGCCACATTTCTTTTTATTTTTTGTTGTAGATGATTTTGCTAATGTAGGACATTGGCTCTGTTTGTGGTATTAGCATGAGTAAATAAGAGGAAGTGATCTTAACCACTGTGACGTCACCGATGGTTTCATGAACAGTTGTTTGTAATCTCTAGGTTGGTATTCTGTTGCCACCTTGGTCCTTCTTGAACCAGAAGTGGCCATATTTGGACAAGTGGGTGGATTTGGATGGCAGTACTTGAAACTGTCTGGACAAAAATGTCTTTCATAAGTTTCTAATAACTTTGTAATTATCAAGTAATTTTCTGAAGGACAACCAGTGTACTGATCAATATATCTAACAAGATTTCACTGAATTTTAGGGAAAAAATTTTAGACTTTTTAGGAGACCAGTTGATGAGCTTAGCAGCCATTAGTGTTGGTATACAGAATTATACAGGGGTTGACTATGGTGTTTTTTTTGTTATTTTTCTTTGGAACATGATGACAAAATATAAAAACAAAAAGGGAAATAAAAACAAAGCATAATAGTTCAAAGGAGTGGGTGGAAGCGTAAGTTTATCTAATACCAACCCAGTAGATTACAACAATTTTCCTTATGCCATCATTACATTCATTATTGATAATAATCACTCACAACAATAATAATACATTTTATTCAAAAGGGCCTTTCAAGGCCTTCAAGGATACTTTACATTAAGAATAGAACAATAAAGAATAACATCAACATGCAACATAAATAAAAAAAACTA
>JAPMNP010633163.1:0-15081 GCA_029874935.1 Atherina boyeri
TGCTTTTAATGTTTTATGTAAAGCCCTTTGAATTGTCTTGTACATGAAATGTGCTATACAAATAAACTTGCCTTGCCATGATTCAAAGTAAACAAAAAAAGTGTCCCGGCACCACGAGTCTTTCTGGCTACATATCATGCATGACACTTTGTGCTGGATTAATAAACATTGTAGCCCGCATTATCACCTAATATAATTTCACAAACGTGTTTTCCCTTCTGATCCTGTACAACTCACTGAAAGATAAAACTCAAGCTAAAATCTATTATATAAGATGAGAAAAGAGGCTTCTAAATGAATGCTTATTAAAGCCTATTCCTATTATTAAACTCTGCATTCTCAATACTTAAACTCTACTGATAAAAACTCCTGGAGCACCTGGAGGATATACATCCCAATCTCCACCCTGAGACCAAATCGCTAAACCCAAACAGAATTCCCTGACAGTTGTAGTGCCTGAGTATGTTTGTACGGGCTTAAAAGAAAAAAAGAGAGGAATGCACCACAGCATCAGGACGGCCACACTGCTTGGCAATAACATGAAATGAGAAAGAAAAAGCAAACCTCCACTGTGTATTCAACAGTTGCTGCTGTGCAACCAGGTGTTGTCACTTGTAGATAAATGCTGCTGTGTGGTTGATTTACACATATTTACAGTAGTAAATGCAGGACCTACAGGATTAAAAAAAACTACCTCCGGAAAAGTTAGCAATCATACAGACACACAGAGAGGGTGTGTAATGGCTTTGAAAGTTCTGCATCAGTGCATGACCCTCTCACTTTTCCCCCAGACTCTCGTGACAAACCAAGCATCTGACAGCGGCAGACACAGAGCATCTTCTCGCTCCAACTTCTTCTCACACTACGGGGCACCGAACCAAAAGTCATGCAGTAACACAGAGAAGCCACTGCATCTCTGCTTTGACCATTTCATTCATAATTCATAGGGAAAGGTTTGCAAACATCCAGCTCAGCAACCTGAGCATAACTTACAGGACTGCATCGCTTACATCACTCAGGGCTTTCCTGGGACTCTTTCGCCTCACTTGTGGCTCCTCTGAGCACCTTTTCATCTTTCTGTGACTAGCTTTGGCAACAATTTTCCATCCTTTCTCTCTGAACTCCCAGGGCGTTGTGCTGCTAATAAATTAAATGGCAGCTTGATTGACCCTGCTTGAAAGGTCAGTGCTCTCATGCTTAACCTTAATTTAAAGGGCCCTAAGTGGCATAAAGCGGCAAAGTGGTCTCTAAAATCTCATGAAGACAGTGTAACACTCAGAAGAAAAAAAGGGAATGGAGAGAAGAAAGGGAAGGGGGAAATGCCACGAGACTTTGATTGCATTTGACAAAGGGCTCAGGTTGCTTTGAATAAAAGCACATGGCTGTGCACCAGGCTAATAATGGCATTCCCTTAGTGGAGGGCTTTCAAAGGATCTTGCTGTACGACGTATCCCCTGTAAAAGGCTTCCCTGACCTCAGGGAACTGACATAAGACAGTCAGGCAGCCCAGGCGCTCCGCTTCTAAACGAACAGTACTTTCAGCGATTGGAGTCACGGTCAAGTTTTCCTCATAGGGCAGTCAGCAGAATGTTAATGCAATTTGAATTAGGATGGAATTTCCCTTTAACGATTCACAGGCTTCCCCCACATGATAGTGTACAGGTCAGCGATCCAGAGATGTGTCTGGAGTCTAAAAGAACTGTATTGAGAATAAATCACTTTTAAATATCACACAGCATATCAAATTACTCCACCACTGTCACCTGAGTTTGCCTCAAATTAGATATTGGCAGCTTCCGCTTTAATTAATTTGTGTGATATACAGCTTCCCTGCAAAGGATGAAGGCAGTTATAGCAAGAGCTGGATCCTTGTCAATCACAATCACTGCTTGATTCAAGGATACAAGCCATGCGGAAATAAAAGAAAAGGGAGGAAGGACAAAGCGTGTACAATAGCCTATGAAAGGAGCTGAACCTAATGCATTTAGATTCATTACAGTATTTTTATACCATTTAAAATATTCATTTCAAACTATAATTTTAGCACCTGGGGTCTGAAACCGAATCTAGCATCATCTCAAATGATACACCCTTTGTTCAAAACAGCTACACACCTACAGGACATCAGATGCTGTATTTCTCTCACAGTAAGGATGATGTTACTTTGGTCTCACACGCACACACACTCATACACTCACAATCCCTGTGTTTATGATCCGCCACCATGGAATACAATCCCTTCCCAGCATCGCCCAGAGAGGAGATAAGGATACTGTGGAGCAGCATAAAACGCCAATAAATGGGTTTCATGAAGGCCGTCCTGCCTAATTTAGGACTGAGTCAGAGCAGGGATTGGATGAGGAGGTGGAGGAGGATTTGCCACCTATGAATGGGTGTGAAAGAAAATTTTAGTGACTGGTGCAGCGGTTTTTATAAACACAGGAGTATGTGGGAAGGAGGGGGCATGGAGGACCTCTTCATTCAATGAAATCAAATTAAGTAAATCTAGTAAGAGGCTGCATTCATTGATGCGCTTGTGACAAACTTTTGACATCATCCTGTAGTTTCCATGACTCACAGTCAGACTCAGACAGAAGTACATCCAATTAGTAAGGCTGACACATAGATACAAAACAGAGCTGAGCCGGAAAAAAAAAAGATGTGTACCTCTTTCTTCATAAGACGTGCCATGTCAAAGTCATTGACACATCCACTCTACTCTGACAACCTTTATCTTGGCAAAAGACAGCAACAGCAGAATCTGACACTCCAGCTAAAACTTTATTCTTCCATTTTCACTTCTATCGTTCGCTTCCACTGCACCCTTGCAAATCATCTTTAACCCTCAATGACTGATGTAACTGTACAAGATTCAAACTGATGAACTCATGTTTGACAGTACACGTGGGAGTAGCTCTTTAAAAAGCATGCCAACCCGATCCAACCTGATTGCTCAGCTTTGTTTGTGAGCAAAATAAAAAAAGTGAGACAAGTGGTGCGATCACACTTCCAGTTTGGGATCCCTACCTTGGCAGCCACCGAGGAGCTGGGCTTCTCCAGGAGATCCCACAGTTTCCTCCTCTTCTCAGGGCAGCAGGTGTTATCAAACTCTCCCTCCCCCTCCCTCTCCCTCAGTGTCTCTGCCTCCCTTCTCAGCTCCTCATTCATCTGCTCCTTTTTCTGATGGTAACGGGCCTGGCAGCACGACTCCAGGTAGATCTCGTCAACCCCCCAGTAGTCTAACTCCTGGCCGAAAGAAAGGGCGCACATCTCCTCCATCATGTGCAGTTTGCCCGTACGG
Organism: Atherina boyeri; assembly: GCA_029874935.1. Lineage (NCBI taxonomy): Eukaryota > Metazoa > Chordata > Actinopteri > Atheriniformes > Atherinidae > Atherina > Atherina boyeri. The sequence continues at coordinate 3,302 of JAPMNP010633163.1, forward strand.
TAAAAGTTCAGAATGGAGGTGAAAGCCCCCGGGTGCCGGTCGAAGAAGTATTCATTCTCGTTCAGGCTGTAGTCATCACAGATCTCCATCAGGGACTCGTGGGTGTTGCAGTCTCGGAGCTTGCCAAGCCGGGTCCTGGGTAACCGGTCCAGAGTCCGCCACAGGACCTCGTGGTTCAGACCCCCGACGTTAAGGCGGACTCTGCGGGAACGGGCTTTGGTGCGGATGATGTCTATGGGCTCAGGGGGCACTGAGGGTGAAGTTCGGACGTTGGTGGGCTTGGGCCCAGCTGGTCCAAGCTTTTCAGCCATGATGATGAAAAAAGATGATGAAAGAAGACCTCCGGGGAGATGTTCCAAACACACACAGCAAAAATCAAAGTAAAAAAAAAAAAAAAAACCTAAAACTTTTCAGTTATGTTGGATCCTCTTTAGGCAAGTCCCCCCATGGCTGAGGAGAGAAAAGAAACAGTTTGTAGGTTTAGCGAGCTATAAAAACACATAAATATAATTCATTTCAGCATAAAAAAGGGATGCGGAGCATCTCTCTTCAAGAGGCAGAGACCAGCCACCTGTTACCACATATCTTCAGTCAAAATAGCGTCTGCACAGCGTTATTGATCCCTTTCATCACATTTCTTAGGCGGTATTAGGTGGGATCAATGGTCTTATTATAACAGTCAACATGGCTGCTTTGCTGTTACTTTATAGTGACACAATAAACTCCTGCTGAAAGCACCACTTTGTGTGAAGACCATGCTTAAAATGCAGCTTTGAAATGCAGTCATGCGTCAGGACTATCTAGATGGAGGACGCATGTGTGGCAGCAGTTTCTAGAGTCTTATCTCACTTATCACTATCCTACATGCCATAATCACGAGAAACTCTGAACATAAACACAGCTGCTACATATTTTTAGTTTGTTCTGTTCTGTTTGCTTGATTTAAACGGGAATTATGACCTATTTGCTAAATTCAACATGGTAAAAATTGTGTTTTTGTTAATTATCTGGAATATTTTACATGTGATGTCCCTTGTGAATTTTAGTCACATTTGCTCTGCCTGATTTGGAAGGGAAGGAAAGGAAGGAAGGGAGCTAATGTTACTGTTGAGATGGAACAATGTGGGTAGATGTGTATAAAGACGCAAAGCGGCAGCCGATTGCAAACGCATCTAAAAAACCACAAAAAAACACGCCAAATTAAATTGGAATAAAAGAAAGAAAAACACTGCAGCGTACCTGTTACTCTACGTTTGCACAGCAGCCTACGATGTTGATGCCTTCACAATCCACCCCCTATCTTCACTATCAGTCCTGACAGCGCAAAAATACGCTTTCGACTCCAGTTTAAAGTAATATCAGACTAAAAAAAGCATTGCACAAAGACAGCCAAGCTCACCTTGCCGCGATAAACCACCTTTTGCATGCAAACTGCTCTTGTTCCTCGGGGAGTAGAGGATGAAAAGGGAGCCGGAATCCCCCCCTTGAGTCAAGCTGCTACGACTGAAGGGAGCACTCCGCGGACGCGGCGCACTGAACGCGCGTCCCACATGGTGTTGAAACGAGTCAAGAAGAGGAGAGGAGAAATAAAACACGTTAATGTCTTCCTTTAGAAAAAGTCGCAGGGACCTAAGCTGTGCTGCTTCCCCATCGGGACACAGGGAACAAGAGTCCTGCGCCGTCTGCCAGCCCCCAATAAAAAAAAAAAGATCACTGAATCACTGTGGCTGCAGACATCGAGCGCGTAAAAGGCAGCGGGAAGGGACGGGATATATGCGAACTGCGGAGTGTCCCGCTGTATACTACATGAAGGAGGAGCACAGGGGCGCACACAGGCTGCACCACAGCAGAGAGGTGAAGCTCAAATCACAGATGGATTTCTTTCCCGAGGAGAGGAGAATAAACTGAGATCTTTGTGATTACCGTTGACTTTTTACCCCTTTAAAATAGTTTGAATCATTATGGGAAAAGATAAATTAGCTTGAGATTACCAAAACATTCATGCACTTAAAAAAAAAAAAAAAAAAAAAAAGAATACTAAAAGTATTTTGCTCATCTTGGAAAGCACATCTGCGTCCATATAAAGATGGGCGCACTCTTTGCCTCAGGCAACTTTTTAGTGAAATGAGCATTAAACAATGTGTTGCCTTTTATTCTAAAAGCAGAATAAGACCTGTGTCCTCACTTTGTCTGTGCTGTGGCAAATCTACACTAACGCTGACAAAAGACCAATGTTTTATTCTGCCTCTTGTCAGAATGTACAACTTAAACTTCTCTTTCATCCCTAGGAGTTTTAGTTTCAGCTCAGTTGAGTTTTTTTTTTTAAAGAGAAAGACTTTAATACAAGTCCAATAGAGTTCAACTTAGTTTGACTCTATTCAATCCAGGTGATTATAACCCAATTGAATCCAGTTTAGATTTAGTCGAATTGAATTAATTGTATTTTAATATTATTAATCTAATGGCAATTTAAAAAAACAAAACAATTCCACTTTCAACAGAACCAGACTCCTCAAGGAAGGTAATCTTCTTCAAACTGGTTGAGGAGTCAGTGGACATTAAAGTGACAAAAAAACCACAACACTGGAGCTGTGCTGCAACCCATTACAGAAGTGAAGCAGCTAAAACCTCAAAGGTAGCAAATAACCAACCGTTTGAGAATCTTCATTTGACCCAGACGTAACCTGATCTGTAGGGGACAAGGAGATAGTCTGACCTGTTCTCTTAACCAGTTTAGACAGTAAACCAGCGATGTAGCAAGCAGATGCACCTCATGTTTCAAACTCAGAACCATCAATTTAAAATGATCTGCCCACTCCTTACTCTGAGATGAATAAATATAGATATTGAATTATGTATTTCTTATTATCCCTCAGGGTTGTTACCACCAGCTCTCCTCTCTCGCTATATCCCTCTCTTGTAGTCCACATGAATAGTCCACAATCCAGTAATATTTTTCTGTGTGAGCTTACATTTGTGTCAAGTGAATTTCCCCTTAGCTCAGCATTTTGGTAGAAATTTGATTATATTCACTGCCTATGAGTAATTGATTTCCTTTCCATGTTCCTTCCTTCCAGTGACAATTGGTCAATACAGCTGCATTGACTGAACAAAGCCTTTGTGTGCATGAAGCCGACATCTTACCCCTGCAGGCGGTGTTGTTTTCGAAGGTCAGTGTCTTTGGTATTCTCCACATCTGTAAACATGCCGATTCACAACTTTTGCGTGGTCTGCCAGCAAACTCACGGCCAATCAAATATCACCTTCAGCTCTCCAGGACATACACTGTCTTTGCTATTGTTCTTGCAAGAGGAGTTGTGTGAATGTTAGTATGCGAGGTCTCTTTTTTCACTGATAAACATCATGTTTACTGATTAGAAGAAGACATTATTTGAGTATTGAGTTTTGCCCTTTGATCTTTGACATAATTGGACATGACACCATTAATGCCTGGTGTATACACTTGCATGTCCATGATCCCCAACTGATAGACGTAATGTATTAATACAGCGGTAGATGACACGGTTGTTAATTAGGGTAGAGAGAAATGATAAGGGGTAATTGACTGTGTCCACTTTCATTAATCATAATTATCAAACTGGCAGCCAATCAGCTTTCACATGAGTCATGATATGTGAGATTGGAATGGTGTTTCAGTTCAAGATTATCAACAGTAGGGGTGGGGACAAAATCGATTCACCTAAGAATCACGATTCTGTGTTTAACGATTTTGAATTGATTTTTTTTAAATTAAAAAATGTATTTAAAAAAAAAGAAAAAATGGATTTATTTTTTTAACATGCAGTCCAGGCTTTGAAAAAAAGTTTAAGTTCACTTTAATGTGAAGTATATTCAGGTATGTAGCAGTTTACTTCCGAAAAATCTATATTTTTCCTTCATTCTGTTGTAAAGGTTTAAGATGTGGAAAGTATAACATTTAGAAAATCATATATCTTTTCAATACTATAGTGAATTAAAAATCTACAATATTGAAGAATCGCAATTGAAATTTAATTGGCACTTACAAAAAAATCACAAAAGAATGGAATCGGGAGAAATGCATTTTGTCTCAGTCCTACTGGAATTGGCACCTTTTTATTTAATTATAGTATTGATTGTGAATCGAGAATCGAATCTTAATCGAGAATCGATTCTGAATCAAATATTCACTCCACAAATCGAATTGAATCGAATCGAATCAAGTCGAATCGAAACGAATCGAATCGAATCGTGAGTTGTTGTAAGATTCACATCCCTAATCAACAGAGCAAGTTTAGGCCCAACAGCCTCTGCAGCATGGTGTGTACATGCAGTAGATGTGTCTAGCTCTACGCTAACACCACCTGCATGCACTGGTACTCCAGGGAGTTAAAGGCAGCCTGCATCCTACCATGTGGGTGGAATAACTCCAGTTACCAGCTTGATATCTATAATTACTATCTTACCAACAGATTATAAGACTACAACATGTTTTTTTTTGTTTTTTTCTTAAATAGTGTTTGTAGAGATGAGGCTGCGCAGGTTTTTTTTCCCACTCCTGTGGGCATGTGTGGGTTGTTGCCACAGCAACCCAAATAGTAGCATCATATTGAAGAATCACTTTGGGCCATAGAACCAAATGGAGCTTGATATCCACATAACGTGGCTGCTTTGTGTGACTAACTTATTGAATCAGCTATTTGGTCATTTAACCTTTGGTGTCTGTATTTATCAGAGTGTATTTTACCATCTAGCAGAGATACAGTACAATATCATGTGGATAGTAAGAAACAAACCAAAGTTTTTGTATAGTTTCTGTAAGTTTCTTATGCCTGAATGCTCAAAAAGTTTGCCTGTCTCAATCAGGGGATTAAAAAGTATTCACATTCATTACTCAGGTAGAAGTATAGAAACTAAGGTTTAAAAAGACTTCTGGACAAGTTAAAGTATCAACTCAAGCTTTTTACTCAAGTAAAAGTATAAAAAGTACTGGTTTCAAAACTACTTTAAGTATAAAAGTAAAAGTAATGTAAGGGAAAAAAATTCCACAGTGCACTACCACACCTCCCAAAAAAACATTATTCTAAAGTTTGGTGCTCGGTTGGGGCGATTTGCTTGAGTTCTCTCAAGTTTAACGGTCATATTTTTAATGGGCTACATACGTCTGCTATGTCTTTGCTGGACTGTGATATGATTTGTGTCATGCATAAGTTTTGATGGATCACGTACAAGCCAATTGGATGTTGGAATGGTATTTGTTTATAATACTCATCCAACCACGATCAAATTAACTCTATCCAGATAGTGGGATTTATCTGAATAGTTTTTTGTTTTTTTTTGTATGTGTGTGTTATTAAGAACAATGACAAGCCAGAATGAAGACAAGCTGAAATGAAAAAGGAGTAACAAGGCTATTTTAAAAATGTAAGAAGTGGAAAGTACAGATAATTGCTTGAGAATGTCATAGAAAAATGTATTTCTGCATTAGTAAGTTGACTCTTTTGGTCTCAGGGACTTCAAGCTCAACATCGCTGCAGTCATTGCCTTGGCATATTTACACTTTCCAAACATTTTCTAAACATTCACAGTAGGTCTGGTCAACTTGCTGTGCAGCTAAAAATGCTACATTTTTCCTTTTTAATCATTCTTTTCAACTGATGAATGCATGCTTTAGGTCGTTATTCCCTAGAAAAGTTTAAAAGACCTTGGTCGTGGGCAAGACATTTTGTTCTTCACTGCCTTGATAATCTTTTGAATTCATTATTCATTTAATACATTCATTGCCTTCTGTATCAAAGGCAGCAGCCCCACAGCATGATAGAACCTCCACCATGTTTCAACAGAGACTGGGTTCTGATTTCAAAAAGAGCTTTCTTTTTCAGTAATATTATTCACAAATATTAGTTTTGCTCTTAATCTGTTCATGTTTTGGTTTTCTTGCTTGGCTTTCAGACTTGGAGTCCTACTTTATTCATTGTGCAGTATAGTATTGGCTAAAAAAGACCACCATCTTGTACAAGTGGAGACTTCTCTCATTGAGGTTCTTTCAGCCATATGTCCTGGGAGCATCTTGCAAAGTTAATTAAACTTTTTCACAACACTAGCCCAACTGTTGAAAAAGGCATTTCAGCTTCTTTGAAGATGATCTTAGTGTTTTGAATAGTTACTGTATGCTTTTTGACAATGCCTTATGCAATGGTGCCTGAAACAGGAAAAATGAGCGTCTTCATATGCAGTATAAAACATCAAACAGCTCATTCAGGTTATACGAAAAGTAAGCACAAGTGTGATCTCTTATTCCGTTTGGGGATCTATGTAGGATTGATTAAAGTGTCCAATACAAATCGACTGATTTTGTGTTTGTATTTTCTTATTTCAAGATCAAATAATTCCTATTGTTGTTGTTGTTCAATAACTGGACATTTTAGAGTTGGTGTATTTGCTTTTATCTTTAGAGATATTCTCAGGTCAGCACCTAAAATTCAGTAGTGTCAATATCTCTGACCAGCACTGTAAGTGTATTCTCATCAATCAGAGCCTAAAAAGAGTTGTCTGACTGCACCAGTGGCTGCTGCACCCCTGAGCTGTTACTGCTGGCTGTATTTTCCCTTTTCAATTTGTCATAAAATGTGTCCATTCCGTCATTCGAACAGCACCACGGATACACTTGCCCCCCACAACTCCTGCTTCTGACGCTGTCAGCACAGAAGAGAGACATCATCATCATCCGTTCGGCACTTGCTCAAAAGAAAGATACACGAGGAGTGCCACACACCCATTTTGAGCTGTGCTGTAAGATTATTCTGCTGTGTTGGATTCTGAAGGTGTAAAGTGCAATGAATGGGTGCATGGAAAAGTTAGACCTTAACAGGTCTTGCTTTGGAAAGGCTGAGCAGGTAATGCAAAAAATTGTCCTCTTGCATGAAAAATGCTAATGAGTGTGTGGTGGAAGACAGATAGAGAAGGGAATGCCTCTGCTGGAGAGCAAGAGCACAAGTCAGATTAATTCAAATTACAATAATAAACATTCAATCAAGGTGGATGCCTTTCTATTTATAGTATGCTGCAAGAGATTTAATGAACATTTGAAATAAAAAAGCAGAAATGGAAGAAGGTTTGAAAAAAAATCAATATGTGCCCTTTGTTTACATCTCTGCATCTATACAGTATGCTGTTTACTTCCTTGATATGTCGACAGCCCGAAATCGTTTATAATTCTGCCACATTCAAAGTTATTATAAGTTTCATGTCTTATTATGAAGCTGCAAAATATGTGTGTTCATGTGTTCATGAAAGAGTGTTTGTCAATAATAACAGGGAGGGAACACACCATAGCAGCACCCTGTTTATTCTCTTTGGCTATTTTTAGTTGCTGACCATGTGAACATCGGCCCACCCACCCACCCACAGCGGGTAGCACTGGCCTTCAATATAATGCTCTGACGCTGACTTGAGTCATTAATCTCTGTCATGTCTTCATTCATCCTGCAAACGCACCTGTTCAGCTCTGAAGTTGCCTAAGACACGTTGTGTGTCAAAAATACACACAACATTGTAAACATGCATTGGTACTTGTCAGTGCAAAGCAGAACTTTAGCACATGGGGGGTTCCGGAGGGTTTAGAGGTCTAAGCTTGTGCTGTGTAACCATGCAACTACTAAATCCTGCTTCAAATCCAGCAAAGGACCTTTGCAATATATCATCTTCCTTACCATGTCCTCATGTTTATCATCACTCCGTGCAGTCATCAATCAGAGAAAAGGAACAATGTCCTAAAACCAATCTGAAAGTTAAAAAAAAACATGTTCTTTTTTCTCCTGTTTGCACGTGTTTATCCATGGCACTCTGGCCACAGCGGTCTCTGTAGTGCTGTCTTTAGTAGGACACAAACTGATTTGATTGATTACACCTCTATCCTGCTGGTTATGTTTGCATAATACATCCATGGTCATGGATTTCTAATTGAATGGGTGTTGTTTTGTTTTTATAATTTTATTAGGATATCCACTGCTGCTGCAGTCAATTGCTTTCACAATCATACTGTTCAGCATGCATGCTGCCTCAGTCGTACAAGGAAACACACACAGAGGGTACTTGCACACCGAAGCATCGTTGCTTACCAAACAGAGAATGCTGCATCCTTTGCAGCTCGGTGTAACCTCCACATTTCAGGATTTTGCAGCGCACTCATCAGCATTCATCAGTGTAAATAATGCTGCCTTGCAGGGTTGACAAGATGCACAGTACTGCTCCTTTAACCTAAAGTGCTCGTGGCAGCATGATAATATGAATATAATGCACTTGGTCTAATTGGAGCAAAAACACCCAGGCTGGCATTCTGACCCCTTTAGTACTGTCAGGAGTTGACTTATAAGAGTAAGCATTTTTGCAATCAGGGCATGTGTGGCACCTCTAGCGTGTTCTGGTGATCACTGTGTGTTGTACTCTAAAGTGAAAGACAGGGAGGAGAGACCATGGCATGAATAGCAATGAAGTCACAAGTGGTGTAGCTGGCAGATTAGTTGGACCATATAGTATTGTCATTCTGCACCTCACTTGTATTACTCTTTTGAATCTAAAGGCATCTTCTTCTGCTATGCTCAGTTTCTCTTAAACATATCCCACAGTCCTTGCAAAATAATTTGAAAGAAAGAGGCAGTACTGCAGACAGAAAGTGTCTGTATGTTGCTGTGTTTATCTCACCTAAACCCACTGATGGATGACTTTTTATGTCCCAACAGCTGGTGACACTTTTGTACTATCATCAGCTTTATGCAGCTATTCTGGGTTGCTAGTCTGATCTGTTTTTTTATGGTGAGGTGAGACAACAGTAGCCAAGCTTACACTTCCATAAGTCAGAGTAGCTTTGATACTGCTGTCAGTTGTGTAATTGGGTCCACAGGTAGTGCTATACTGTTATGAGTCCCTCTGCAAAATAATGTGAAAGATTAATCATTTGGACATGAAGCCAAAAACTTGCCCACTCCTGGGAGGGGGTAATGTGATGGGGAAATTATTTTCCCTGAGCACAAATGAACAGAGAGGAAAGAATAGTGAGGTCTATTTTTTTAAATGTGCGTAATAACATGCAGGCCTCATAGCACACTTTTAGTAAAATAAGGCATTGTTGACATAAAAGAAATAAAAAGGAGGAGGGAAAACTGTTTGCTTAACATTGTAGCTTTATATTGGTGGTGTTACAGGCTGTTGTAATATTGATACTGTTCTGTAGTTAACAACTAATGTGTTGCCAATCCAATTAGGTTGCCTTTTAAAGGAGTATCTTGTCTTTAGTTTAATGAGTTGAGCAAAGTTGAAAGATTAACAAGGCTGCCTTGTAAGGCAGCAGCTGCCCCCCCCCCCATTTCCACTTTCAGTTTTTTAATACATTTATTCAATCCATATGCTCACTTAGTCCTGCTGCGAACAAGCCCGCAGGTGATTCACTGCTGTAGAGGCGAGGGCATATGGTCTGTGTGGAGAGACCAGACTGGTGCAGGTGATGCAGCCCCTATCTTGTTACCTGCTTCTGTGTGTCTGCGGTCAACTTGAGAAGATCGGTCAACGGCGAGCTGCGTCTGGGTGTAAGTATAGAAGATGCACTGACATGTAATCTCCCATCAACAAAAGACATGCATGTGTGTTTTTACAAGTGAGTAATAAGCTTGATTATTTGCATTAATCAGTTCATCAGGTTTTTATGTGCTGCGGTCCAGTGTGTACTACAGATTTCTTCAATCTCTACTATCATACAATCGTGATATCTTGCTCATGTCCTTGAAGGCCAGTGCATATTGGGCTTTAAAGATAATGCTAATTACTGGAGATGTCCAGGTTCTTAATGGACTTTGATAAAATGCTATCTGGTAATTTAAGCCAGTTATTTGAAGAGGTCATCAATTCTGTCCTTGGTGGAGACGACCCATTGGATATGTCAGCCGGTGACCCATCAAGAACCAGGCCTGAATTACCAAGTATTAGTGGAAGTGGGTATTAAAGGTGGTATAGAAGATGTTCATGGCAATTCAGAAAGCAGAGACTGTAAGCGAGTTTATTATTAAAGTGCATGCACAAGACCAGCCTGTTGATTGACAGCTCCCTCCCTGGCCACGCCATTAAGACGCGACATCAGGGGAGCATGACATTAGTGCCATTACACCAGTACACCAGAAAGCTTGGCATCTTACATTATGTGTATCAACCAACTGTAAATAAGTAAGTAAAACTTTATTTATATAGCACCTTTCAAGATAAAAATCACAAAGTGCTTTACAAAGAACAAGACAAGAGGCAGATAAACAAATAAAACTATTCAAAAGGCAAGTTTAAAAACAAGCGTTTTTAGCTGCTTTTTAAAAGAGATCACCGAGTCAACAGATCTCAAGCTGAGAGGAAGGGAGTTTCACAAGGTAGCTGTGGTAACATAACACCAAATAATTCTCCTATATAGCACTTGAAAATGTTATAATCTGACCAGAAAACGCTGAGCGCAAAGGCACGTCAGGCAGAAATTTAGCAACCACACGCAATGAGAGCAGAAATGATTGGCTGATGAAGTCCCATTACTTTCACAGCTGATGTATAATAATGTTCATATTTTTAAAGGTTTTAATCAATTATACTTTATGGGGCTGTGAACCCAATTTCATCGTATATTGCCACAATCATTAAAAGACACATCTTCCATTACACTTTTAAAGTGACACACCACCATTTGGGCAAATATGCTCATTTTCCACCTCCCCTCGAGTTAAACAATTGAGTTTTACCTTTCCCCTGTTCATCCAGCCGTTCTCTGAGTCTGGCGACTCCATTTGTGGCTTTAGCTTTGCATGAATCATTGAATCGGATTAGACTGTTAGCACCTACTGTAACACTAATTGTTAATAGTCTAATCCGATTCAATGATTCCTGCTAAGCGAAAGCCACAAATGGGGACGCCATACTCAGGGCAGGGGAAAGATAAAACTGAATTCTTTAACTCGAGGGGATGTGGAAAATTAGCATATTTGCCGAAATAGTGGTGTGTCACTTTAACTCTCATGGTTTGAGACTTTGAAAATTTCTTTTTTTTCTTCCAATTCTTCCAATTACAGGCTGTTTGCTCAAAATCTTCAATGCATCCCATTTCAGCATCCTTTAAAGCAGCAGGAGGCAAATATGACTCATGATCATTTTCCCCATTGACATTTGGACGCCTTTGCTTTTAAAGCCGCACTTAAAAAGCAGTGATTTCAATCATTCACATGTTGTCAACGCATGTTCTTAGACAATTTTGAAAGAAGACAATTTGCAAGCATGATGACAATGTTCTTATTAACATTACTTCTGAGTTTTATTCGACAAAAAACACAATAATTTACTGAAAAAGTTTTGCCACTTCCTGCTTGGGCTTAGGCAGTGAGTACTCTTCTAAGTTGTATCATCAGACTGTGGCCATATTTTACCAATCCTTACCTTCATTTTTAGTTGTGGTTTGAGTTTTGAGTTTGTTTCGAGTTTCTGTTTGTGGGTAATATAAAAGTAGATTTTTAATCTGTCTTCTTTTGTGTGCAAAATATTGTAGTCTTGGTGAAAGGTCCTTGTCTTAGTTTCTCATTAACATGCCGCCGGTCATCTGAGTTAGTTTGTGGATTTTGCGGACTCTCCAGAGTCTCCTTTTAAGTTTTGTGTAGTATCTTTAACCAATGACCCCGCTTGAGTTGGCAACAGAAATGTTTAAGATTAGAGGTGGGCATAGATTAATTTTTTTAATCTAGATTAATTTTACTGTAATCTTAGAGTTAATCTAGATTAATCTA
>JAPMNP010633174.1:0-10319 GCA_029874935.1 Atherina boyeri
GCCTTGTAGTGCAAAGTGCTCAAAACCAACACAGGCCTTGTTGTTAGAGGGATGCAGTCACTTAAACTGAAAGCAATCTGTACAGCTGTTCCCTCATCCTGCACTGAAACAAGTACATTAAATCCACATTCTGACACAATTTATCAACTAATACCATGGCTGAACTCGAGTTTAATCTACTCAAAAAATATGACTGACAAGCAACTAAAAAGCCACTTAAAATAGCAGCAGCATAGTAAACAGACATTCTACACTAAAACCTTAGGTGTTTCACTTTGTGTGTCCTAGTAGTTTAGGTAAGGCTACTGCTTTTTTCGTTTACATTTGACTTTGTGCATATGCTCTAGTTGAAAACGTGCCATATATAAGATCTAACGAGTACTAAAATCAAACGCAACAAGAAACTTGTCACTATCTCATCAGCAATGACCATCTTAGATATTGTTCAAAGCCAGATAGAAAATCAGTCATAGTCGTCATTCCTATGTAGAATCGTTCTTTATTATCTGTGTTTTAGTTTGGATTATGGTGACCTATTTTTCCTACAATTTATGAAGGCCCTACTTCACAACACACCTCTTAACAGCAAAACAAATTTTTCTGTGAACTCTGCACAGAAAAGGTTACCATATACTGTATTTTCTCATCGCTGCTGATCATAGAATTATTGCAGGTCTGTTTCATTTCCAAGACTCCTCTTTTATCAACTGTATCAGTCCTCATAGGCTTGTGACCTCACCCTGTTTAAAGTCCAAGCACCATGCTGACTGAGATGTCATTTTTAGTACTCTTCAAGCTCTCCTTTGCCTTCGATGTGTCAGCTACAAAAAGCAATGCAGCCTTTAAACTACCAGAACAACTTACAGGAAAGCTCCAACTTGGCAGTAAGGAAAAGAAGAGAGATGAGGCTGATATCAAACTACAGAGTATATATTGATAATTATTAAATGTCCTTTTAATCAGAGTTTGAAAAAACATGATTGTGTGTACTATTAAACATGCACAGCTTTGCATTCTCACACACTTTCAAAACAAGCCCATACTCCAACAGCAGATGGATCAATTCCTCCTCTCTTGCTTCTCTCTCTCCCAGAGAAAGTCACTACTGGAACTCGTTGATGGCTCCACAGGGAGTGTGATGGTTTATGCATGTTATGTCCCCATATATTGATTGATGCATTCATGCTGCAATGCGCTTACTCAGCACCCACTCACCTGTGGGTGTGAAAATGATGTATGGAGTGGGTGGGAGTATGGACGTACAGCTGTGTCATGTGTGACAGCTGTGTCCCATTACCAGATTTGCAGTCAGGTGAGTATGTTTGTGGGCTTCGCCTACCTGCCATTGCTTATCTGCCGAGGTGAGTGACGGAGGTGGTCTGACATTTCGGGCCTGTCGGGTGAACGTGATCGACCTCTCCCGTGGGATCGATTGGAATGATCTGATGTCAGTGAGTGTATCTCTGAAATGTCTGTGAAATTAAAAATAAGTGTATATTAGCATTTAATCTATGATGTGAACCAAAACAGACTAAAAATGGATAGGCAGTATCAGGCATGCCTACAATTCTCTTCTCATGGTGCACAAAATGCTCTCCCTTGGAGGAAAAAAAATGTGACTGCATGTTTTAAAAACAAATACTAACTGCATCATACATGACAATGCTACATTTTTCTTGTCTCACCATCTCTGTCAGAGTTATTGGCTGATGGGATGCTGTCATCAAGGTCAGGAATGTTGAGCAGTGTGGCTCGTTCATCTCTCTGCACCACCATCTTAAGCTTGCCCTTCGATCTCTCAATCAGCTTCTTAGCGTCTATCAGTGAGAGGTTCTCTGTAACAGTCCCATTGATCTGCCAGAAGAAAAGAGGCAGGTCAGCACAGGTTTTCTGTGGAGTCTAAATGCTTTTGAACTTTAAAAAAAAGCATAGAACAGTTATGCTAACAATGTTTTGTCACAGACACAAAAAGTAAAAAGAAATGTACTGCACTGATTTAAGTACAACTATATTTTATGTTGTGGTGTATTAGTTTCTGTCATGCATCCACATTTCAACTAGAGTGTGTCTGTCTATCCTTTAAAACTGAAAAATAAAATGGTTTTTCTGTGCACTTATTTCAGAAATGGAATTCATTTATTCACAGACTGAGTGGAGAACAATATCAAAGGAATAAAGCAATGTGTGGTATTCCTGTTGGTGAGTTTACATACTAATTAATTGTGACCTAACTCTAAAAGCTGTGTTTTTTTTTAAATTCCCAGTCTGGGATGAAATTTTAAGCTAAAAAGAGACCCAACCTGCTTTTGCTCTGCCACGCTCTTATTAATTAAGAATGTGGCAGAACCGACAATAATGTGTCTAAAAAAATTCATCTTTTGTGCTCATGCCAATAATAACGGATAGCCCTGTTACTTCTAAATAATGCAAAAAGTCCTGTCTTTTTTTATTTTTCTTTTACCTTAAGAACAACATCTCCCTCCCGGATGTTTCCATCTCTTGCAGCGAGGCTCTCCGGAGAGATGTCTTTTACAAATATGTGGCTGGCCAGCCGCAGTCCATATTCTGTTTTCAAAGGTGATAAAAACAACAAAGATTAACAGAGATTATATATTTGATCTCTATCATCTTGAACCGTATCCACCCAGACTTAGCCGACCTTTCAGATGTTCAGACATCTTGAGGCTCACCTTCATTTTTGCGGGACTTAACGAGGGTGACCTTGGCAGGCTTGGGTGGAGCAGAGGAGGTTTGTGATCTGCGATCAGATCGCGGAGAAATGCTCCTCTCCCGTGAGGCACTGTGATCCCGCCTCCCGCTGCTGCTACGTTCACGTTCGTGGCGCCTACCGGTACTTCCGCTTGCACCTCCATAGGCACTTTGCCCACCATGACCACTGTGGCGCTCATAACCATCATCATCCTCACTGTCTTCCTCTTCATGCTCAGACATTGTCTCCCTGTCTCCAGGCCGAGAAACTGGGATTTGTACTTTCCTTTTCCGACGAATAGTCTTGGAGAAGGGGGAAGTTTTGGTGGTAAAAAAGGGGCAATGGTTAGATTTTCATTTGCATCTTAAATATAAGATATATCATTAATGATACCAAATATTCAATGAAATCTCACAACTTGCTGTAACAGTGCAAGTCAGTATGAAGACTTTTTTGTAACATATTTTATGTTGAACTTACAATCTTTGCATTTTTGCCGCTCTTCCGAAGTTGCTGAACAGCGTACGCATGCTCTACATTGTCCATAGAAACTGCGTTGACCATCACAACTCGATCATTTTCTCTAAAAGAAGAGAGAATTTTTTTTTTTTTAAATAACTCACTATATTTAACTAATTTATCACATCTAAGACCCTACATGATGCATACCAGGATAGTTGACACCCATATAAAATACAATGACTGGGAGAACTATTAAATAAATAGGCTCTTCCATTTTGAGATGGGGCTAAGGAAACATAAACACATGGTTTTATAATAAAACAGAATTGATGGCCATGTGGCCCCAACTTACTGTAGCAGACCCTCTGCAGGTCCTCCCTTCAGCACGTCAGATATCACAATGGACGTCTCTCCACTCTGGAAATGAGGGTTGTCTCGCCCACCTGAGATGGCAATGCCAAACCCAAATCCAGGGGCCTAAACATACAGAAACAGACGCAAGACTGACTGATATGCCAAAAAACACCAAAACAAAACAGAAATGTTTGGATTGAGCAGGGGCTTGTGTCAAACACTTCTGTGCCATGAGGGAAAGTTTTAAAAGATTAAGGAAATCACCGTTAACAACAACAAAGCTATGCATTTGCAACCTTGCTAATTCATGAAAACCCCAACAGTGCTCTGTGAGGGTATTCAGGACTGCTGTATTTTTGCCTTTGCAAAAGACAGACCCAAGGGATTGTGCCATGTGAAGTAAATGGTTAATCTCACAACCAAAACATTACAGGAAAGCAGCAAAGCTGAGAACCGCGGGTCACACTGGGCAGCTCCTTCTGCCTCAATAAAGCTGCTGTTAATTAGATTAGAGTTAGCAGGCCAGTCTAGACAGGTGCTCGCTACAATCCCACAATATAGCAGCATCAACTAAGTAGAGTTACTGTCTCAGAGCAAAGTACATTCAGGAATCAAGTATACACTAAGACAGTGAGTATGCATCTTTATTTGTGTGGGAATATTACTTAAATAGTTTAACAGTTAACATGAGGATGCTTTTATGACACTGTCATGAGTGGCATCTTTTACAAAATTAACTGAAGTTAAGAGGTCCCATTTCAAATAATGAGACAAAAAACAAATGGAATAGAAATCCATGCTCTCCTTCTTTCCCTGGAGTTGTATTAAGGAGAACAGTATGTTGCCAACAGGAAGGAAGTGAAATGAAGCAGTAAGGAAGTGGATGCTGATTTTTGTCTTCCTTAGCCTTGTTTCCTGCCATCTGGATTCCCTGACTATTGTTTCACTAGCACACATCCTGCTGTTACAGCTGGGCTTCTCTGCACAGACAGAGAAGAGACATGGATGGACAGAAAACAGATAAGAGCAAGGAGGAAAAAGTGAAGAGCACCCTGCCAAAGACAGGCAGAGAGGAGACACAAGAGCAGACAGGGAAGAGTGGATTAAAGAGCTGTAAACACTTACCCTGTGAAGGGTCACTGTGTGCTGTTCCCATATGACAGTTTCCTCCATTGCTGCACTCTGCAAGAGAAGAAATTAAGGATCAGTATACTGGTGTACTGAGCCCAGTTAGTAAGTTGCAGATATATGTTTAAACAGTTTCCAAATACAAAAAGCATTAAAAGAAACTGGCATGTTCTTGTAAAGCAAGGAAAGCAAACGTTTTTTTTAAATACTCAGTGTTTTTCACATCAATGAGAAAGGTGTAACACTAGAGAAAAGTCCAAGCATACAACTGTAATCCAATTCAACACCTCCTTTGAGAACAATCTGAAAAATGATGATGTAACTCTACTAAACTACTGTGATTTCTTGCTTGTGTTGTTCTCTCAAATGTAAGTCGCTTTGGATAAAAGTGTCTGCTAAATGACAGTAGTAGTAGTAGTAGTAGTAAAATGTGAAGTTGCTTAGCATGGATATGTGATGACATTTTATTTACCTTAACACTTAAGGGACTAAATAATCAGACACAATTTGGTTGAGTACAGATGACAGATAACCACTGGATTGGTCGTTCATTCACATACACAACAGTTGAAATTGTATGCCTTGTTCCATTTCAGGAGACAGGGTGGTTGTTTATACTACCACTATGAGGTCACCTGTCTCTTTTATTTGTATTTTATTACTTAGTCATGGAGTACTAAAAGTCTCTGACTTCAGCTTTCAATAATGAATAAACATAAATATTTTTCCTAGCTGGGTTATCTGTGAGTTCTGCAAAGCCACAAAAGGTATTTAGCTACTCCTCTGTCTAGTCATGCTGGAATAACCTGACCATGGAAAGGAAAGTTATATTCTCATTTTACCTCCAATTTAGATGCATGACGTATCCCTCTCTTTATACATCTCAACTTTTACTTTAACCTTTCTTAAACACACCGAACAGCCATAAAAATAAAACCACTGAGGGGTCATATGAACGACACTGCTCATCTTGTTACAGTTCAATGTTCCGCTTGGAAAACCTGCATCCTAGCCTTCACATGGATGTTACTTTGATGCTTATTACCCTAGAAACCTCCACCACAAGAGCAGCTTACCCCAGCAGGACAGCAATGGCCCCCATAAAAAATGCTCAAGGAAGGGCTCAATAAACATGACGAAGAGTCTGAGGAGTTCACACAGCCTCAAAACTCCCAGGATACCAGCCTGATGGAATCTAATGGAAGCAAGCCAGATGCAAAGACCTCACCCAACAAATGTCAGGGTGCAAAGGATCTATTGCCAACATCCCAGTACCAGAGACTGCAGGACACCTCACACCTGTCTGATTCAAATCGGTTTTGGCAGAATGAGGATGACATAGTAACTTTTTGGCAGGTGGTCATAGTGCTACGGCTGATCTGTGTTGATTTTACTATGCATGTTTCACATAGATTGTTTATGCTGGTTTCCCCCTGAACAACATAGGAAAACAGAGAACTCCTGTAATAAAAGGACCATTATTTGGTCAAATGTTCATCAACTTCTTTGTCAAGCGACACTGCTCTTTTAAAAACGTACAGAGCTCTATGCAGCTTTAAATTGCAGCTCTACTCTGCTTCTCTCAAGCTGATTAAGCAACACTGTTGTCTGCCCGCAGGGAGTGATTGTAACACTGTCTATGGCAGAGTGCTGAGCTTAGTCCAATGTGGAAGAAGAAGGAAAAGACATAAACACCACTGCAGGTGGAAGGGTGCTAATTTACTACACCTTCTATAATCAGCCTTTTAAAATAACACACCAGGACATCTGTCCACCCTGTCATCACGATAATCTCACTGCCTCACCCCTTAATCAACACCTAATCTACAAACTATCTCTCCCATCATCTTTAACATCATCATGGTCATTAGTGTCAGCACCTTCTCCTATCCTAAATATATATTTGTAGGAGGTACCCGCTGCAGAGGAGCCACCTGATAAAGGGCCTGGTGTTTGTTGACAGGTCTGGAAACATAATACAGTAGATTTGCAAAAAGGACAGGAAACAAACAAACAGAAGCCTACAGATGCAATCCCTGCATGAAAAGACCTCTCTCATAGTTGTGTTATAAAGTGAGACGTGTGATCCTGAACAGTCGGAAGTCAGGATTCTGTAAATATGAATTTATGCCAATTTACATAGGTGAATCTCTTTCTTACATATTGTTCCACAATGTCATAATGAATCAGTTGGTCTAACACTGTTGAAAACAGTTAACCCTTTGACCGTGATTTCCATGGCTGCTCTTTGAGGATGTTATTTATGTCCATAATTGGCACAGAGACCATGGGTTTACCCCCTCTCTACCCTCCTGTCTGCCCCTATGACTCACAAAGTAATGCCACTATTGTATCAGGGGACCTGACCCATTTAACCACGGTTCCCCCAACATTCCCAAACGCATTCATTTCTCTGAAGTGTTTTGTGATATATTCATCCATCCGTTCATCCATTCATTCATCCAACAGTCCAGGCAGACAGAGATGGGCTACACTATGAGAAACAACAGAGCGCTGGGGTCATGTGACTGGGTGGTCAGGCATGCAGGTGGCCTTGTCCTTGAACTGTGGATTGCACTGATAGGAAGAGGGTGGGAGTATTTGGAGGGGAACAAGGTTGTGGGTGCTGATACAGCTTAAACATATAATATAGCCAGGGTACGTAAAACTGTTAGAAGGACAACAGGTGAAAGACCACGCCCCTTTTATTCCATATCCCTTGTTATATTTCCAGCTTACATATGCAATATATAAATGAAAGTCATCTTTTCTTAAAAAAAATACTGTTAACCCTTTGTGTGGAACACCAAATGTCACCTCTTTCTAAATGGCAACATGAAAAACATACAGACCATAAGCCAGACAGCCAGAAGGCAGAGTGTATGAGTCATACAAGGTGTTGACATGCTTCTACTAGTAAGAAGCAAGTCAAGTGGATTCTATCTCTATTGGCCATTTAGACTGTTGAAGCCTAATACAGCATGTGAGTATGTGTTCTACTGTTCAGAGTTTTTCCAAGGCTGTAATGGGTGAAAAGCAACTGGTGTTCCAGTGTTCCAAAGTGTTTCCAAAGTGTTTTAGTGGGATATATTGAGAAGTACACAAAAAAGAGATGGAATAGCAAGTTTAAAAAAACAAAAAAATACAAACTTGTTAAATACAAAGTTGTATGAGAAAGACAAAGTTTTTAGATTAATAGCTTGATTACAGTTTAATCTGTTTAATATCTGAAAGGGTGTTGTTAGGCATGTCACAAATAATAATTCATCAAGTAGTTGTAAAAGAATATGCTTATTATCTCATAAACTTGTCTGAAAACAGCAGGGTGAAATGAATAGAAACACCACACTTTTGCATCGCGTTGCGCCTTTTTAAAGGGTAACTTCACTAGCGGTTCAATCGCGTTTACTGATGTTATCTTGTTGCACCCCTATATTCTACTGTGGACATGTATGAAAGACACATTTATCAGAAAACCTTTTAAAATAAATGAATGACAANGAGAGAGAGAGAGAGAGAGAGAGAGAGAGAGAGAGAAAGAGATAATCTGTCTGTAAGGCAACATAAAGATGATTTTAAAAAATCCATCTGTTGGGACTAGCTATGCCTTTCCCATAAGATTATCATAGAAACTGAACACTGTAGCTTGAAGTGATGCTTTACAAGCTGGCCAACTGATTCTAAGATAAAAGTAGGATTGAAAGCAGAAAGCAGTTTAAGTGTTACAAAAACAGGGAAAAGGGCAAATAAATCTCATCCAAGAAAAAAAAATAAAGCAGCATACTAAATTCAAAGAATATCAAAACATTAAGAGATTTTTTTTAAAGTACACTAAATGAGAGCAATTGCTAACTGATAGCTGACGCAAAAAGCTGATTAAAAAAAATGCACAGAACGGACATCATTGACTATGAAAAAGAACTTGTAACCTGTAGCTAGGAAACAAACATGTAGTTTGATATTACGCATTTTATAACAGGTTTGTTTTCAAACTTGCAAAAGTAAAATATCTCTGCACATGTTGGGTCCAAACAAACAAACACAGAGAACAATAACCAAAATACTAATAGAAACAAAGGATGAGGTTTATCTCTGAAGTCAGAGTCGTGTGAAACAATAGTGCACTTGATGTTGCACAAACTGACGGCAGCCTAGTGTATTTATACATCTATATTAGTCAGGCTTGAGCCCTGGCCAGCAAGGCCCAAGGCAGGGAAACAAAGAGCAGCCATCAAATCACACACATATGTACTTGTCTCTGTGCACAGACACACGAACCAGTCATGATCTAACACTACAGAGCCTCTTTGTTCAGGCTACAGCCAGCATTGCTTGGCCCTGCCTGCCCCACCATAACATGCAGACCAGCAGAGATGATAACAGCTCACTCAAACTCTTCAAAGGCAGAGACTAATCCAGTTCTTTGTGGGATACTGATGGACTGAGTAGAATGAAATTAATGATGAAACAGACAATAATATCCTACTCCAGAGAGACATAATAAATAGGTTCAGGACTGGAAAGTCTTTTAAACACACATCCATCTCTATCATTTTATTCACACTTTAGAAGTTAACTTTGCAAACTTAAAAAACAAACAAAAAAGGAAAAAACAGCCAACATCCTATAAATATCCCTGCCATAAGTTCATCCTATGTTCATCATTTGAACATCATTGAACTTTTAGGAGCTACTAGCATTGAGTTGGAAAAAGGCCACACATTTTAGAACCAGGTTATCATATCCCTGTTGAGTACAAAAAGACACAAACTTGAGCAGTGAAACACCCCCTCACCCCTCTCCTCCTTGATGTACTATATTGAAAGAAAAAGAATGCTGAAAAAGCAGCAGGAGACAATGACAATAAATCTTATGAGCAATGTCATGGGCTTGGGAGAGGTTTAGAAGAAGCAAAACAAAAGATCTTTATCAGTACAGCACCAATGAAACAGTTGTCCAGTTGTCCATTACTCAACACCTCCCTTATGTACCTTCCCTTCATTGGAACCACAGGAATGTTTCATAGAGTGGGTGCATCAGATACTTGGTCCAAAAAGCTCTTTTTGATAAAACACATGAGATTACTATGTGGGAGAAGTCAAGAACAAAACATGAACAGCTCAGCAATGACCTTTCTGTCAGAGAGTACGAACAATTTCTTATCTACATCAGGTTATTTAGGGACGAATACCGAGCGACAAGCTGTGGAGAAGTCAGTGTCTTGGTGACGACAAGTATAAGGCAAAATACTGACAAAGCTTTAGGTCAGTGTGTCTGGCCTTCTCTGATAGCTTGAGGCAGGATGTGAGCAAGAGCTGCCACGGCACCCACAGGAAAGCAGTCCACTTCCTGTTTGCAGGAAATAGCCACAGCTTCCAGAGAAATCCCTGCTCAAACTACTGAAAACTTGTCCTGGTAGAGCTAACCCCATCTTATGAGCCGCAACCTTATAAAGTCGCAATACCTCATCGGACATAATTGTTTAGAGACAAATGGCCACTGAGTAAAAGATTAAAACTGAGATGTGATGTAATATAGACTGTATCTTACAGTGTAATTTATGAAAAAAGAAAAGAGAACATTAAAGGGATACTTTGGGATTTTTGACATAGGGCCTCATTTCCTAGTTATCC
This sequence comes from Atherina boyeri, assembly GCA_029874935.1. Lineage (NCBI taxonomy): Eukaryota > Metazoa > Chordata > Actinopteri > Atheriniformes > Atherinidae > Atherina > Atherina boyeri. Next base: position 10,288 of record JAPMNP010633174.1, read on the forward strand.
AGAGAGTTGTTGATGTCTGGAGATATTTTTTT
>JAPMNP010633187.1:0-20546 GCA_029874935.1 Atherina boyeri
GGATTGCTACTAACCTATATAACCCTGATGTAAGCTGCTGGTGACAGAAGGCTACGCAACCTAACATGCTGTCCACACCAGCCTTGTTGAACACGCCAGAGCAGCACAGTCAACAAATGACTGTCTAGGTCAGGTGAAGTTCATCACATGCTGGAATCTACAGTAGCTAATGACCATAATGCACATTTAAAAGGCAGCGACAAAAGAAGCTTGGGAAACTATTCTGCAAATAGTGTATAAAAAGAAGAGAAAGATACGTTTTTAAGTAGGAATATTGCAAATGAGCCAGTGTATCAAATCTAATTGTGGCTGCTGGGATTTTGTTACATTATCCAGCAGCTCCTGTCTCTCCTCTGAGGCACATAAATGCAACAGCCTCATGAGGAACAAAGACAGCAGTTTCTGACTTCATGCCAAACAACCTACAGAGAAGAAGTTGTAGGCACACAGTCAATGCAGGCAGCAGCAGCAGGGGCCCCGAGTAGTCCTGTCCTGCCCTGTCTTGTCCAGGGGACTCAAGCCACACCACCGCCCAACAGCTGGCTCCAGCTGCGTTACAGGGAGACACTAGGCGCTTTGTTTCCCACAGGGGAAAGGTAAAGCAGTGGGGCAGAGGGTGCGCAAACGGTCTCCGTGTATGTATACATAGTTTGATTTCCTCCAAAGGTTAACGGTCAGTAGCCTTTTACCAGGACAGGTACTCCCTCTGTGGTGTGTTTCTCCAAGAAAAACAAACGGCCTCAGATAGGAGAGGGAGCAGCGGGACAGGGTGGCACAGCCAACCAGGATGTGTGGAAAATTTGAAATGCGCTGAGCCAACGCTGTCCGAGCCGAGCGAGCTCAGCACACTCACACGGTCCAAGGCAGACACGAACACGTCTCACTTCCCCCCCTCCTCCACTCCATTTGTGGTTTAACGCCAGTCAATTAAAGAAATAGCTGCGTTATCGCCGCAGCGAGCTTCACCCGACAACAAAACACCGACAGATGCGAAGCCCCGTGAAGCTGAAGGGAAAGCGCCGGGTGGCCACAGTGCACTCAGGAAACAACGAGTAAAGCGAGAAAGACACGAGTAGGAACGTGGTTCTAAGTGGAGGATAAACGGCATCTTTAGAGAGACGACAGGAAAGTAATTCATGCAGGTACTTACTCAGATGAACCGGTTCCCCTCGGTCCACTAAAAGATAGCCGGTCGGTCTTCCGGGCTGTGTGCCGGGCGGGATCTGAGCTATGGAGACTGGAGATCTCAGAGCCTCGAGGACTGAGCGTAAACTGTAGCTTGCGTCATTTCAGCAGGATGCCACTATTGCGCGCAGCAATGCAGCCATCTTGCTGAGGAGTGCCCCACCAACTCACCAATCAGTGCTGGATCAGAACAGCTCAAGTATTTTGGACCCAGAAATGACAGTGATCCACTCTATGCAGTCCTGAGGGTTGGATCGGATTACTTTAGCTTGTAATCAGCTCCTGAATACAAATCACATGGTCATTTTTGTAAACAGTAGAATGCATTGCATTACGACATGAATTGAAATCTAATGGAAATCACCTACTTGTTGCTTTTGCACACTTGACTTTACCTATTTTTTGTCCAATTAAAATGCATTTTTAGATGATAAAATCAATTTCCCATGTCTATTCTGCAACAATTAGGATAGCAGAGTTATAGTCTATGCAAGTTTTCGTCTGCTGCACGTTTTTAGTGTGGCTACACAGTAACAAAAAAAAATAATAAAAATCAATTTAAGCAAGGGATGAAACTACTCTAATTGCACGAAATAAAAAATGTATTGATATATAGATCTACGTCTAGACTCCAAAATCAAGAAGTCATTTCCTCTGCAACTATAATCTAATTACATAATTTTTCAATAGCTTATCAATTGCGTTGCCATTAATTTCTTGATAGGCCTATAAGAGACGTAAACCCAAATATTACTACTACTACTACTACTACTACTACTACTACTACCCAGCATTGACAGCATTCATTATTAATTGCTAATCATTTGGGGTTGTGGAAATTATATCTATTAGTAGGCTTAAATAACTCAAATAATGTGCATGTTCAGTACCCCATTTGTTCTTTTCATTTATATGATTTTCAAATAGTTAATTAACGTTAATCCAGAAATGTCTTACCATTATGCTCTACTCTACATTTATCAATATTACCTTGCTGGTTAAGACTGCACTTGCTAGCCTACCAGTAAATAGCTTAAACAAGCAGGAATGAATTCAGCTCCAAAGGCTGTGCCATCACTTGTTTTTCATATGCAACCGTTTAAATTTAAGATGCAAATGTTTTGCCTGATAGCCTTTCAAGACTGAACGTGTTTATATATAGTTAGATATTTCTATACATAACAATATGACGCACAGTGAGGATTTTCCAGTTACAGATCTGTCAGGTTGACTCAAGTGTCTTAATGTGGGTGTCCACCCTCGGTGTTGGAAAAGAGATTATTTCAAAATCTTTACCCTCCACTCAAACATTCCCCTTTCTTCTAAATGTCAACAACCATTTACATTTTCCTCTGAAGACTTTTCCATCATCATTCATACATTTTCCTTTTCTAATTTATTCTACCAAGCCTTCCTCCTGGTGTCCAATTTAATTGTGAATTGCAGCATCCAAATTGAACTTAGAGTTGTAAAATGTTACAAACCCCAATGATTTAGAGTCTTCTTCCCATTTTCCCCTTTCAATCTTTATTGAATCTTATCCTGTTCATTCATTGGCTGATTTTCTGCTCCTTCCAGCCAGTCAGCAACTCCAGCATAATAAATAGATCATATAGCGCCCTCACGTGGCAGGCTGTGGGTGTGTAATACAACCCATTACTCTGTGGGGGTGTGTCTGTCCCGATGTATTCAAGAGGTTGTTTGTGGTGGAAGCCAGAACCTGAGCAAACAGCACTATATTATTTCAGTCAACATATCTGGACAAATATATATTTACAAATGATCCTCCAGAGTGACTAAGCTTGGTGTTGAGTTCATCTACCTTAAAGCCATAAAAAGACATTTTTACCAACACCCCTTGTATGACCCAAGATCATCAAAACATAAATTTAACATAACAAATAATCTTCACATTTTAATAAAATCAGTTGGTCAATGGATTAATGAGTGAGAAAGAAATTACTGAACCGTCATTGACTGATTGCGTTAAAGTCAGAAATGCATAGAGATTATAACAGCATGAGAAGTAACTTGGACTGGAAAGCAATATGTGGTTACAAACAGGCTGGTCCAAGTCATTCAGTAAGGGTTGTTATGATCAGACAGAAACTGTATGACAGAATGAGGTAATAATCCTGCTGTCTCATCCATCATTTACCTAAAAAGGACTCCCTTATGGTCCATATACAGTATGCAGGCTGCCTTTGCAAGTGATACCTTTCACAGAGGTCAAGAGAAGAGACCATGGCTGCTCGCTCAGAGTTCATCTGATGGAGACTGGTGATGTGAAGATACACCCCCTCCAGATCCCTCCCCAAGATGGGGTAAAACCACAGTCACAGGGCACCAAGCGTCTCACTATTGTCAGAGCTCATCCTTTTCCATCTGCTGGAACGCCTCCAAGTCTTCCTGCCAATCAGCCAGCAGCTCATCCACTGACTGGCTGCTTGAGTCCGTGTTGCCTTCGGGCTCCTTCTCGGAGTCTTTCTCCTCTTTAGGCTGAGCCAAATCAGCCTGTGGCTCTATGGGACTAGCTTCCTCTTGTAGCGGACTACTCTCCTCTGCAGGACTAGTCTCTTCATCTACAGGACTGACTTCCTCCTGTGCAGAAGAAACTTCCTTAGGAGCCGATTCATCTAGCTCCACCGTGCTCATCTGCGACTGGCTGACGGGTTCGAATGAAGTGGGTGTCGTTGCCTCAGTTTGACAGTCCTCCTCCGCTTCTTGCACGTCCACACCTGAAAAGGAAGCAGGGGTGTCAGACTGAACAGCTTTACACAAGAAAGTGCACAATAGACACGCACACGGAGAACACTCTTTTCCTCCTCCTCAGCCAGTAATCTACACATGCCTCTTGTTAGCCATTCAAGTAAAAAATAGAACGGTTTTCATCGAGAGGCTGTCAACTATAACAGTATGGTGCCGATTGTGAGTCATGTTTCCCACAGGATGAAGGCTTTCTCACATAGCTGCAGAACAAACTGACAATAGGAATCTGGCACAAAAAACTGTACTGTGAATTGTGCACAGATCTGGCAGGAAAGAAAGCATATTTGATCCATCTCTAAAAATGTAGCTGCAGACTGTAAATGAGTTAAGGGATGAGTTTGCACTTTTTATTACACAACCAAGGGAATACATCCAGGACTGCTATAATTATCACAGGAGCCTGTAACTTCAAGGCTTTCATAATTCATGTACAGATGGGTACTGGCTGTCTGGTCTCCATGCTGTAATGATGGCTTTAAGGTTACAGAAACCGGCCATTAATCAAAAGGATCTGTGGTCTAGCGTCTGCTGCAGCCAGCAGAGTGCAGAACAGTGGAATCCCTCAGAGCTCTTACTGTGCTGTTATGTAGCTGATACTTAACCTCTGTTTAAGCTTCTTAACATTATCTACGAAAACCAAAAAAAACAAGTAAATACATGTTTGCACATGTGGTCCAATCCAACGCCATAACGACCAGTTTGCACCTTGACAAAAGCTGTCGTGCCAAAAGCCTTTTTTCTTTTCTTTCTTTTTTTTTTAATGAGGGGAGGAATAACAAATGAAACGATAATATGACCACATTAAGCTTTGCTACTCAAAGCAAAATCTTGTAATTAGAAGGGGGAGTGAGGAGGAAGGATCCAGGATGCAAGTATTAGTACAAAGATTAAGGCAAAGGAAGGATAACATTCAAAAGAGGAGGGAAAAGAAGAGCATACTTACTGCCCTCAATCAGGCTCCCTGGAAGAGGTTTACCTTTGAATATGGTTGCTGTTCATCCAAAGGGGACAGGTTACAAAAGAAAAAAAAGAAGAAGAAAAACAAGAAAGAGAGGACAGAAAGGTATGGTTACAGGGAATAGAGGGAATTGGCAAATAAGGAAAAATAGGAAAAGTATAAGGATGAAATGCCAAATGAGGGTGTACACCTCCACCATACCCCATTATAACCACAGGTGGTGGGTGGCTTCAACTACCGCCTGAATGACAACACCCCATCTTTATTTAATGAAGCCAAGCATATAATGAGACTGAGTCAGTGGTGAGGTATGAGCACAACGATGTGATCAACCTTGTGAAGATAGTGGAGGATATGTGAGATAAGTGGAACGAAGAGAGGATCTACGATCCCCACGAGGCATGATGGGGTGTGAACAAAAGGAAAACCCATCGCACCTCTGTCTCTGGCTTTGTCGCTAAGCAGCACCTCCACCTCTCTGTACTCCTTCAGTGCCTCCAGCAAGATGCTGCCCTCCTTGTGGAAGAGGAAGAGCAGTGGCATGGTGATGTCGTCCGTGTTGCGGCCGTCTCCTGCCATCTGAAACAGAGGAGCTGTGTCGCTGCTGCTGCCCTCATTATCATCTGCATGGACCAGAGAGGAGAAAACAGTAAATAAAAGTTTACAAAAAATTACTTTATCACTCTCAAACACTCTACATCCGAACCATTGCCTCATTTAAACTGTTTTATATATCATTACATTTTAAATAAATTGTGTTTATCCACAAGTTTAAAAAAAGTGCTATGAGGTATTTGTCTGCTCAACAGTTCATTTCTTGGGAATTTGTAATTCTAACAAAATAAGTCAGACATATAGAAATATTTTTATTGAACAATAATCTAGTCATTGAGAAGTCATCTTCCATCTTGTGCCACTTGCTGTCCGTACTGACCAATGACTATGCCGCCGATGGCGCCAGCCTTCTGGATGTGTCGGGCCTTCTCCGCAAACATACACTGACCCCTCTGGAGCAAAGCGATGTGACCTTGGACATACTCAGCATTGGTGATCTCACTGCAACCGCTGTAAGGTTCAGCCACAGTCACAAAGCCTCGTACCTGCATGCACAAGGAAAAAGGCAGAGTTAATGCCAAGAATGTAGGACTGCATCAGTTTTACAATACAAGTACTGCAGTCTGATCCAACATGTTTGGTTCAGGTGCTTACATTAAGCAGTCATATCTCCTTCAGTCCGAGTGAAAAAATACATTCCTGGAGAGGAAATTCCCTCTCAAACGTACAAGGGAAAAGAGAGCATCTCTCTTAGGAAGGCAAAACAGCAGGAGATTTGAGTGTTCATTTATATCCGTTGCAAAGCTAAGGAAAACTGACTCACCCCGGTGGAACTTTTGGACAGGTCTGTGCCAAACTGTGCGGGGCCTGCAGTCAACACAACCCTGCCAAAGAATGGATGTGAGACAATTTGAATGGCTCTGGGAGGCAGCTGCTCTTTCTGCTGCTGGCTGGACAGTTCCATCATCTCCTGCATGAAACGCACACCATCCTCTGCTGCTACCGCGCTCACCGCCTAAGGGTAGGTGTGACAGAGAAGGAGAGGAGAGGGCATTTTATATGGGTGGAAGAGGACCAGAAATAACAAAAGTAGGACAAAACTGTGTCTATCAATATGCCAGGATGAACACAGTTAAAGAAAAAAAATTATCATTTCAATCATGCATGTCTTTTCTTTTTTCTTTTTTTAAATCACACTGTACTACTTGGTTGTGTATTCTCGCTGCTGTGTTTACCTGTGTAGCATGCTGGACCAGCTGCACTCTACCATCTTTTAGGTGAATGAGACTGACTCCCATTCTCCTGAGCAGCTCCAGATGTTCAGGGTTGTTTGCCATAAAATCTTGAGCTCTCAGGGGAGGATGACCCATACCAGGTTCCCTGAGAGGAGAGACAAGATAAATGTTAAATGTCCTGTCTGTCCCTCTATAGCACATTTAAAAGAAAGAAAGAAAGCTAGACGGAAAAGAACAACACATAAGGGTTACAGCTGTAACAGAAAACAGACAAGTCAAGGTTTATGACTTGGTCAAACCTGTATGTTTAAATACCTGTAGGGAGCAGGACGCGGGCAGCTCTTGTCAACGGCACTACGGATTGGTTCTCTCAGGTTGCGAGGGAAGGCAGGGTCAGGAAACAGGAGGCGAGTGTTAGGACATGTCCAGTCAAAGTTGGAGTCGTCCAGCTCCTCTTCTGACTAAAATGGAAAGACATTTTGTTGTTAAAAGGAATGCATGAATGCTTTGATCACTTGAAATATACAAGTACAATTAATCAAATATATTACTGTTTTGTTTGAGGAAGAGGATGTGGAGAGTGGGGCTGTGGAGAGAGACAGAGGCAGCAGGTGTGCCTCAGTCGTAAAGACATAGTCCTCCACATCAAATGGAAGATCGTCCACCTCAGCAAACAGCAGGAAGAGATATTTAAACATCTCTGCGAGAAAGAAGGAGTCCATTCTGAAAAAATAGGAGACATGAAAACATGGAGCAAAATATTCATTATTTCAACTCTTTCTTATAATCAATAACTAAGGGCATTTTTCTGTTTAATCCATCCATGTATATTAGTCCACCATCTTTGTACAAACAGTCCTTGTGTACTGACCGGTCCTCGTGGCTCCCTGTGCGTACGTCCTTCATCGCAGCAAAGCCGCAGGGTACACGAGCAAAGCGATTGAGGTTCTCCATGATAGTGCGACCCGCCTCCAGATAGTAAGGGTCCCCTGTGGCCTGGGTGAATAAGAGGGCAATAGTGTGATCATGAGCAATGAAGGTAATGCCGATGGAGTTCTGTCAGACTTAAAAATTAAACCTTTGAGAAATTATTTAAAAGATTAATCTTGCTATGATCAAATAATAATGAATCAGTAATTGTATTTTGTATGCTGCTTAACTGCTTTTGAAATAAAGATTTCTTACAAACTGATGGAAGATGATGGGGCAAGTTAAAAGCATTTAAAAACATTGCCAAATGCAGGCTTTTGCCCCACTGTTGTTCAAGACCACTGTGGATCAAGAGCATATGAACTATGTCTGCTTCTTGATAAATTACCTTATAAAGGAAATAGGTGCTCTCTGCAAACTCAGGCCTCAGGGGATGTTGAGCCCAGTGTACCCTGAAATCAGTAGTGAAGGCCTGAAGAAAGATGGGGAAGGACAAAGGGGTGAATACACCCATCCCAAGAGTTGCAACGAAACCCGACAGATGAAGTTTACATGCAGCTCTGTCACATGAAATACAAGCTTGTTCATTACCAAAAGGTTTCGGCTGGAAACAAGCCACATGTGGTTATCTGATTCTACAGTCAAATGATAGAGTCAATACTTAGAGCCCAAGATGTTGTACTTTAAAGTCACACACAGAAAGACAAATTACCTCTGGGAGAAAGTTGTGCTTTTTGGTAACTTGGTACAACATTTCATGAGTCTCAATTGCAGGACGGATATCTCCTTTCAAAACCTGGGGCAGAAAAAGTTTGTTAGAAGTTACTCAAATGGCAAAAGACTTCACCGAGGTAGCAAAAATAACTCAGATCAAATTATCCAATCAGACCTGCAAACCAGGAAAGAAAGCCAGGAGAGAGTCCATCCAGGTGCGAGCAGGAAGCAGAGGTTTGTGGATGTGGACATCCAGTAGCAGAGGAGGCTGGCTGATATATTTCATTATAGATGCATAGTGCTAAATGGGACACGAATAGTGGACATAATGAGCCAGAGGACTTAATCCCCCTTAAAACTTGATATCAAGCCTTAAACAGTATTTCTTTACATTATTAAAGATGTATGGCAAAGTAAGAAACAATCATTACAAATACATTATTTATGAAGTGATTAGCATCAGAAATCTGAGATGGTTTGATACAGAATTGAAAATAAAGAAACATTTCCCATCTAATCAAACTTGAAAAAACACATTACTAATGTTTTTTTCTTCTAATTCTGTCAGTGAAAAGCAAACAAAGAAAGGTCCAAAACTATTCTTACATTAGTATTGAATTTATATTCATTTACCATCCCATCGATCATGATAATAAGCAAAATAATGCAGAGGCCTTAAAATATTTTACAAAAAGCATTTAGCTAAGAAAAACATATTAAAGCTAAGATTTATTTTTAAAAACCTAGTGAACGTTTATAGATTTAGAAGTATTTCAGACTGCTTTAACAACTGTAGGGTGATGTGGCAAATGTTATTGTGCAGGCAGAGAGGCATCTAATTACACTAGCACTGTGTGTATGTGTATGTCCTCACAATATTGAACCGCTGCAGAAACAGGTCATCTCCCAAGAGGATGTAGGCCTTTAGCAGGTATTCATAATATGAGTCAATTCCAGCTCCAACTCCACTATCTGGAAACAAACAAAATATTCCATAATCCATTACCTTATAGAACAACAGAAACCACAGGACAAATACAACATGCATTTTGTCAGTACTCATCCACTCTGATTGTGCAAATACTCTTCAAATTTTTCTATTTACTTCCTCTTTCACTTGCCACCAATTTAATGTCATTGCTCCAGCTATCCTGTTAACCCTTCACTCCCTCCAGCATCCTGCCACTCAGTCACAACCACACACTCCTCATCCTCGCTCACCTCTTCTAACCCACTCTCCTGAGTGAATGTTGATGGTGGTTCCCACCAGATTGCTGTTTCTCTGCCTCTTTTCCCACAGAAAGTCCAGGGCTCTACGGGCATGGTCCTGTGTGAGTGTGAAGACAGATGCATTATTGATTTAAAAAAATAAAAAATCAATCTGCTGTAGCTATTCTGTGTTTGAATGATTACAATATTGACTCTGTGCTTGTTCAGCAGTTTCCTGCTGCCGGGATTTTTACCACTCCTCTAAGACTCAAGGAGAAATACCCAACCTTTTTCTTTTGTTTTTAACCCTAGAGGCAGTGTGATTACGAAGCCCATCAGCTGCACTTATCTAAACTTCATTACTTATCAATCAGTGCACATTTTTCACTAAGCGCACTTTGGCAGGTCCCAGTAAGAAAATGATAAATGAAGGATGACTAAATTCCATTTAGCTGCTCCAGTGCCATGGTCCAAAATAGTGCATGCTGTTTGGCTAAAACTTAGGTTATACTCTCATAGTTTGAACAATTAACAACACGGTAGCTTTTATTATTACAATTCAACACAACAAAATTTTTGCCGTAAGGAGAGCTGACATTGAAGAAAAAATAAATAAAGCCACAATTAACTCATTAAGAAGATTAGAAAAAATTGAAAAGTATCCAGTTAAAACAACTAATCTTTGGCTATGTAAAAATGCCCAGGGGCTTCTGTAAAAGTTCTTTACATCTTTTATGCTCTAGAGCAGTTAGTTGGTTGGCATTTTTTTTCTTCTACATCTACACAAAAATCTGCCATATTTACTTAATGTTCATTATTAAGTAAACTAATCATAAAACTACATATATGAGATGGTGTACTTTTCAGGTTTTTGAATATACAAATAATTTGTCAAGAAGTCATTTCATCTTAATAACCTACTGTAAGTGACCAAGCAGCAGGAAACCTATTTGTGTGTGGTCCCTAGCAGGTGTATTATAAAAGAGGGAGAAATGGCTGGCACAAGTTGGTTATGAGAGGTTATTTTTATAAACGGATAAAATATATCAATTTTCAATTTGTAATCAAGATTGACATTACCATAAAACATTTACAGATATACATTTGCATTACATGATATCAACCGAATTCTAATTAAACGAAGCTACTGGATTTTTATTCCCATTTTTACACAACTTTTATCAATAATGAATGGGGAAAAGACTACACAGAAAAGCCCCAGTTACTCAGCAGATTGTCCAAAAAAGATCTTGTTGTGAGATGATAACTACTACTAACTAATCACTACCAGAATAATACTTAATCATTGCTGAGGAAAGCGATCAACTGGAGTGGCGTTAATCAGGCGACAAAAGAAAAGCTGGTAATGGAGTGTCAACCCCTGAAAAGCAACTCAGCAGAAAATCTAATCTAGTTTTCTAAATAAAGATGATGCCCATCCAGCCAAATTTCATAAGTGTAACAGCTGCAATACAAGCAAGACAAACTCTCTCATAAAGTTTGTTACAGGTGATGAAATACATACCCAGTGAAGGCTCCAGTTATTTAACACATACCTTAACTGTTCTGCGATGGAGTGCACTAAATGCATAAATAAGTCTTTTTTTAAACCACAATTTTACACCTTTTATCAATAATCCATTCCATGCACAGACAAATAACAACTTGTCAGTAAATTGATTATCAATTTGAGATACGTGAGGGATTAACGCGAGTACTGATAACTGTTTGTGTCTATGCTGGGATCTTCATTTCTCGTGCTATAAATGATGTGACATCACATCCCGTCAAGCCAGGAATTCTGAACGGTTTTCCGTCATTCACACTCCCTGATTGATCAGTTTCATAATAAAACCCATGACTTGAAACTCAGTCATTAAAGCTTTACTTGGCAATAACGAATAATTTCATCCACAAACAGCATCTGAAATGTATGTGAAACCATATTTCATTTCAAGTCTTGGTGTTGATCAGAGTAGGTTGTCACAAAAGTTGCAAGTAGGCTGCAGAGGGTTTTCAGATTTCAACTTAGTCTGCAGCATACCAGGTTTAGTAATGGCTGGTCAGAGGAATCCATCCATCCTGACACAAACAACATGGTTATGTTGCTGCGAAACTTGTAAATAAAGCTTTTTTTAATATGTCATAAGATTAGTATACTGCATCTAATTTATCTGTGATATAAGCAGTGTGAAGGAATCAATAGTAAAAAAAAAACTAAATCCGATGTCAACGTGTACAATACTCACTTGGTGGATACAGTAGTCACATCATATAATAGGATGGTTTCACAAAGCAAATATTTGCAACCTGATCCAAAAGAAACCTGAGTCATTCATAGGGTGTGGCTGGTTGGTTCTGTCTGTACAAACATCTACATGTTTTCTAGCTACTTTGCAGCTCGGTGAGGGTGGTGACGTCAGATTAGGAAATATAAGATACACACAAAAGGTCAAAAGTAACTAATCTAGCACTTTTGACTGATCTGAGGGATATATTCTTTAAATATCCAAATAGTATTATTTACGAGTATAGTATTGGCATACAAATCTATCTTAACTAAAAAGTCCATCACATGCTTGTTTTAAGAAGTGGGTGAAAAAGGTAGCTACTGTTATTCATATGGAGAAAATATGGTTAAATCAGGAAAAGAAAGTTGGAGTCTGTCACAGTATATTCTTGCAGCCTACTGATTGACTGCTTGTTTCTAGTAACTCATGCCAATTGTCCTTTTTGTTGTTGCTTCTTAGACGATTTTTATTTTATTGCCAATATGCTGGCATATTTGGAAAAATTATTTGAAGGAACTCTACGCCTTTTTTATGTGTTTGCTTCAATTGAAAAAATAAATGACTCAGTTTAGCTCATCAAAGCAGCTGTTCTCACAAATCATTAGTTAAAGATTAAATTATTGCCTTTAACATTGAGCTGGTACACAAGGCTGTTCATTTAAACAGGTTAGGTAAAACGCTTAACTGGATATAAATGTACATGACAGGATCAGATTAAAAGATACCTCAAACACAGGGTCCCCAGTGAAGCGACTTAACGCAGCAAACTCCAGGATGATGGTTCCTGCACATGCCGTACAGGTGTCTGTTTCTGTGCCTGTTCGAGTCTCTGGACCCCTAACACCATATTTCAAGTTTACCTTTAATTCAAGAAGAAGAAGAAAATGTTAAAAAAGCATTAAACATCTGCTTGGAGAGTCACATTTGATTTGCAAGTAATTCTGTATGGAAACAAGTCATCCATGAAAACAGCTGTATGTAAAAGATATGAGCTGAGTAGTGAAGCAGAATATGGAAATATTTAGTTGCTGAGGCAATTCTAGAAGAAAATGTAGATAACACTTTGTTATGTTGAAAAGCTGTATTCTTTATACGATTAAAGTATGTTCTATTATTTTACAAATGACAAATTTCTTAAGTTGTTCCTCTAACTGCTTCGACAGCTGTTATAGTCCAACCATCCGGACAAAAGTTTGTTATGCTCTTTATAAAAAAACAAAAAAAAAAACCTTTGCATCCCAAAGTATAAAATCGGGAAAAATGTCCTCTTTTTTTAGCCTTAGAAGGCTGAATGGTTTTGTGCAGTGCACCACTGAGTCTGTCTCACCCTGGGATATGGCAGGCCGCTGCTGGTGTTAAAGGCCGGCAGAAGTCGTAGTCCGATGTCTTTAGCCATGTGAAGAAGCTCATCCTGGTACCACTGCATATGCTGCCTTCCATCCTTCAGCATCACAGCCATGGAGTGACCTCCCAGCAAACCTCTGAAAAAACCCAAAAACAAAATGAAGTACTACATAATTCACTGATCTCTCCAGTCTTTCATCCATCTGTCAGTAAAAATATACTTTTGTATAGTGCATGTAAGAAACAATACATGAGTTGTTTTTTTCCTTTATAATAACTAGATGTTGAAAGTCAAGCCCTGTCTCACCCAAGAACTCGAATATTCGTTTCGAAGACCGACACCACAATGTCATTGTCCAGCCGTACATCTGAGAGGACTCTCCTCACCGCAGCCTCGAACTCTGTTGTCTTATTTAAAAGCTGGCAGGCAGAAACAGCAAAGACTGAGCTCACTTATATAGGTTCTCATTCAATTAAAGCCCTGTTGCGTTTTAATGATATTTCTCTATACATTTCATTGTATCAATAGCAATCATAAGGAAAAATGTATATGATCACATTCCTAAACATTGAGTACATAGCATGTAATTTCATCCTTACCATTACTGGGAGAAAACCAAATATAAAGAGTAAATAGAAATCATACTCACCACCAAAGTATCAAGGGTGTCTATGAGAGTCAGGGAAAACCTGGCACAGAGAAATAGTTATTGTTAAAAGGACTGTTAACTGGGGCGGTGCGTGGCACAGTGGGTTAGGCGCCCGCCCCATGTGTGGAGGCTGCAGATCCTCGCCTGCAACTGTGGTCCTGGTTCGATTCCCGGCCTGTGACCCCCTGCTGCGTGTCATTCCCTTCTCTCTCTCGGATCCCTTTCCTGTCAAGCTACTGTCATAAAGGCCACTAGAGCCCAAAAATCCTTAAAAAAAAATAAAAAAATAAAAAATAAAAAAGGACTGTTAACTACCCTACTAACATTTATGTTCAGATTGTCAAGCAAAATGAAGCAGTGCATGGACTTTAATTTCCCGAAGATGTCAAATGTCTCCAAAAAATTATAAACTATATAAAAAAAATCACTTATGTTTAAGTAAAACACTTTTAAAGGCAGCTTTATTGTAACTCTCTCTCATATAAATATATGTATTATATATATATTAAAAAATAAATATGCTGCCTTGATCCTCAATGAAAATTAGATGCGAGCAACATAAAGGGTAAGTCAAGGAACAAATTTACTCTAAGGAATCAAGTTTTTCAGTCATTGCTTTATCATATGAAGATATAACTATCTTAAATTCAGCTTTTTGCTCATTAACACATAATTTCCATAAATATGCTATTTTAATGCCATTAAAGAACAGCTATGCCGTGCACCACTTACTTTCCAAGAGCATCATCAACGTCTCCTCGACTGGGTTCGAGTCCACGCACTCTCCCTCTACAAGTAAGAGGCATCAGCTCGTCTGCTGGATATGCATGGTCCTGGATGCACACAAATACACTTATGCCACATAATGCCTTCTAGTTTTGTGTCTTCAATGTAAGCGTCCCTCGATCCAATTCCAACAGTGATTTTAAGATTGACACAACAACCAAACATACAGGAAGTTTAGCAGTAGAACATTTTTTCTCATATATCAAATCAGACAAGGTGCTTTACATAATAAAAACAGTTTCAAAATCATGCCAGCCTTCACACACCAAAGTACAACATAGCAATTTAAAAAAACACACACCTAATTCTAGTCTTTCTTGCACACACAGCAAACAATACACATGCACCCCCATATTCTACACAAACATGAACTCTAACCCTAGTTTCTGTCTCTTGACTGAATACAAGTTAAAAAATAATGAACATGAACAGAAATAAACAAACATACTAATATATACACAACAAATATAATTGACAAATATGACCATTTTGTATAAATTCAATTGATAATGATTTAATGTTCAACATTTTCAGTTTGTATCTATTCTATGCCATCAGATCACTGGACATTAAATCATTGTATTGGCATAGTTTTATGTATTTCTAAACCTCTACTGAGCAGGAATAACTAGCTCTATTTTCATGAAACAAGTAGAAATTAGAAAAGTCTGTAAACTTAGAACATCATTCAATAAGATGGAGCACTTACCATATAATTCTGATAGGCATGGTCAAACATCTCAACCACTTGGTTCCTTTGATGAAAGCACAGCATGGATACAGATCAGCACATATAAGACCAATACAGGGTTTAAAAGCCTTTCTCACATTACTATGTGTGTGGATTTTTTGTGACTCACCTCAACCTGTTTTTCTCCTCCCGGGACATGGCCTGTCCAAGGCTGCATAAAGCTCCCAACAGCGATAACAAATACAAGACTGGTGGCATTGTGGTTTTTGAGGAAGATCGTAGCAATGTACTTAACAACTACAGTTCAGCTTCCAGTCAGTCACTGCATATATATTTAGTCATTACCACTGCTCTAACAAAATAGCTCAGACTTGCAAAACAGCCAAGCAACATGAACAGACACTGTTCCTATCATCTATATCACTGAGATCATATTTAATAAACGTTATGGCTTTGACCGATAGGCACCAGCTAATTATCTATCATTTGTTAAGTTTGTTGCCTAACACTCTACCTGTGTTCTACTGAAACTAGACAGTGTCAAAAAGTGACTTATTCTCTTTACTTTATTCCCACTCAGCTAAAAGTGCAACAAAATAGTTTGAAGGAATGTTGTTACTTCAAACAACCAGATGTCTAAGAGTACCTGGCAGGGATGTACAAGGTATTCGTTAAAGTGCAAACTGTTCCACGTACTGTGATCACGTCAGTGTGTCACACCTGTTTACCTTTCCTGGCTCGCACCTGATCCCATGCGACACGTTGACATGCAAAACACTTACTGCCCTAAAGCAAGCCCGCTGAGTCAAATCAATCTCAATATGTAAACCACGATGTTGTATTCAATATACCGTTTTCACGGATCAGGTAGCAAGAAAAACCTCTTGTCTTTTCAATTATTAAGGCCAACGGTCATTCTTACGACTTACTATCAACACAATCATGCATCGCTAAGTTAGGAGTCCATGACCCGTTTTTTTTATATATATAATTTTCTTTACTAACATCAAAATGTTCATTCTAAAAAGAAATAAACATAGAATAACTACTAAATGGAAGCTTATGTATGTACCACCGATGTCACATTCTAAACCTTTTTAGAAAATAGTTAATCATTTCCTCCTCCTGACAGATCTCTTTCGTCAGCTAGTTAGACAAGCAACCGAGCACTTGTGAGGGTTTAATTAGCCAACTATGCTAACTAGCCCGGCTAGTGACAACGGGCAAACCAGGAATACTAAACAAGTCAAAAACAATGTTCTCCATAGTTGAACAGCAGACCTGACTTGACTAGCTTTTCTGTCCTTTAGGTTATATAATTAATAAAGTCGCCGTACAGTGCTATTTCGCCGAAAGGCTAGCGGTCTTACAAACCGGATACCACTCCGATGAAAACGTAACAACATCCGCTTCCTGAGTGATTGGCACTTTACCCTAAATTTCGTTTTCCAGGAAACATTTGCCTTAGCTCTGTCCTTCAGATTCCTACAAAGCCTCAGAAAAATCTACACATAGCAAGGTTTTTTAATTGTTTAAGTATGAAACTGCATAGCTGCATTTAAATAAAGGCCCACTGAATAAGCAGAAGAGTTACCTTAAAGTCTATACTCAGGGTGTAAATAAATAATATAAACGCTCGTCACTTTTTTCTCTTTTTTGCCTTTCCGAGCCGTTAGGAAAATGTAAAATGTTTACGCGATAACCTCGGATAATCTGTCCGTGGCCCCAGACCGTGTCATTTTCCGGAGGAAACAAAAAGTATAAATTGAGGCTGTGGGTTTTGTTTATTTTTTTAGGAGCTGTCAATCACTGTTATTCTGTTGTATGGTGTTTGTTTTTATTTATTTTTAATATATATATATATATATATATATATCGTTTTGTGAGGTTTGTATGTATAGGCTATATATCTATTTTTATTTTTTTTAAGATAATTAAAATGTATCAATGAATTGAGGCTAAAAACATTGCGTGGATTTATTTCTCAATAAATTTTAGAATTTTTGGTTACCTCAACATCTGAACTACATTTCCCATACAGCTTTGCGTTGTCACTTGACGGCTCGATTGTTTCACATGACATTAACAAATCCCGGACTGAATCTGTTAGAACAAGTTAGAACCAATAACATTCTTACAGAAGTAGCAACTGATGTCCCTTACGCAGGGAGGGAGAGAAGGTCTTCACGGTACAGGAAGGTTGGATTGGTTTTATGATACACCGTATTCTTTATATTTCTAGGGCTTATATGAATGTGTTATTGAGTTTTCCGCTTAATTGTATGAGGTCTAACAGTTATAATTAACTAACTGTATTTTTTGTTGTCTCTTCTTTGTTCCCTGTTCTTACTACCTTTCTATTTCCAGGTCTTTTTATTTTTGATTTTGTGTATAGGTAATCATGTCAGTCATGGCTCCTGTTGCTGATGGAAAGCTGAAAGGTCTTGTTGCAGCCACTTTTTCTCCATTCACTCCAGATGGGTAAGGATTTTGTAGACACAACATATAAATGATTTCTCTCTCGCTCTTTGTCTTGCTACCATTCCAACACTGATATCTGACTGGTGTAGTGGATGTACTGTCAGCACATTATGTTCCCCATTTTAGGAGTATGTGTTCATTTTGTCAAATGCTTAATTGCTGTATTTTCTAATTTTCCCAAAACAGTGAGATCAACTTACCAGTGATTGGACAATATGTTGACTACTTGATAGAGAAGCAAGGCGTAAAGAACATATTTGGTAAGTTTACAACTAGAAGTCCTCCCCTGGCTGTTGCCATATTTTAAATCTTGCCTCAGTGAGCACAAATATTGATTTATCTCTTAAATGATAGTTTGTTTCTCCTCTATAAACTAGCTATTAAACAATCTCCCTGAACTTTAAGAAATGAATGCTCTCATAGAGGACTGTCTGCTATCATGTGCAAAAATACCTATAAAGCCAACCCCATGCTATTGCACAAAGACAGGGACAAACATTCTGTCCTATATGACCTGCATTGGAAACAAATTCATGTAAAAAATGAAAAATTAATCAGTCTCAGAGTCCTGACAATTTCACATGGTTTTGGTGAGATTTTCTACATTTCCTAATGGAGCCGGTCTCTGTGTCAGTGTGTTTTTAATCAGAAAGGCACACTCATACAGTGGATTGCAAAAGGCTTCAGCCACCTTCAGTGATTTTCCTATTTTGTCGCAATTCTTCCTGTAATTGAAGTGAATGTGTCAGCAAATTATGTAATGAACAAATGCACAAGTTGGTGAAATGAAATATAAATCAGACTTAGACATACTTAATGATCACGGACTGGGAAATTGTTGAAAGAGGAAAATATTTTTAAAGGTTCTAAGAACTAGAAACATATGTATTTTGCTTTGTAGCCTTAAATTCAGATCTGCCGCAGATAGTTGCATTTGGAAGTCACTGTATTAATTCCTCTTTTAGTTTGTGTTTTTTTTTTTTTCTAGCTCACTGGTTTTCTAGCTTAGTGATCTTAGTACCACTAAGTTAACAGTATGATGAAGATCAAGAAAATCTCCAGTCATATCAGAGACAAAATGCTGAACAAGTACATATTATGTTTGAGTTATCACATTTTATATTTATATAAATTAAGCCTGTTATTAACAATTGAAAGAATACAGAATCATAGCAACGATATCATAAAAGGGTAACCTTTCAGTATTCAGAGAGGCATCAAAGAGGCCAAAGGTAACTCTGAAAAAGCTGCAAATATCCACAGCATATATACTGCAAGAAAAACTGTTATGGTCTTCCAGATAATTGAGACTGGCATGGCACTTAGTATTCCTCAAAAGCAATAGCAAGCGATTTAGGGGTAAACATTTAAACGTCTTGGGATGGCCAAGTCAAAGTCCAGACCTCTATCTGATCGAGAATCTGTGATATGAAAGATTGCTGTGCTCTCAGGACTCATCCAGTTAGAAGGGGTTGAGCAAAAACAAACAAGACAAAGGAAATTGCTTGGAGTGGTAAATGTTTTAGCAATTGAACCGCATTCCTACCTAAATGTCTGTAGATTGAAAGAAAAAAATCAAATTAAAATTTGGTTATTTTTCTAGAGCTAAAAGTGACATCATCTCACTGAATTTTGTCCAACCAAAGTTTTATAAACATGAATTTGTTTTGTCCATAAGCAATATACAGTAACTTGAGGAAAAACAGAACACACAATACCAACAAAAACCGTCCTGGCAGTTGTCTCCAGACTTTTTCTGATGATAACGGAAACCGATGGGTGTCTTTAAAGTTATTGCTTCGTGCCTTCTACTTTGTTGCATATGATTTTATTTACATAGCTTTGATTTGATTTGATCTTGACGGAAAGATATCAGTTCTGTTCTTCCGTTATTTCCTTCACATAGATTTCTGTGATGCATAATTCCGTTTAGCCAGTGAAAGTTTTGTTGTCATGTAGAACATTTTGAGCTGTAGTCAATATAAAGCACTGTTTTACGTGAATCTTTTAGTTTTCTGGTTCAGTGATGGCAGCGTGAATTCAGTCAACTTCATTCATCCATTCATCAAAGCCGTCTAGTTTCAGTTTTTTTTTTTATCCTTTTAAGATATTATTATAACATGAGCTATGGGGTGTTATTACGAAAAAACTCTACTTGCTCACAGTGAATGGCACCACAGGGGAGAGCATGTCTCTAACTGTTGCAGAGAGGAAGGATCTGACGGAAGAATGGTGTCTGAAAGCTAAGGGCAAGTAAGTATTCACACCCTGTGTTTTTGTCCATGTTCAGTCAGTGTGGTTTCTGAGGAAAAGATGTTGCAAAATGCATTCTGAATAATTGTCTCATCAGAATGGATCATGTGATCGTGCACGTCGGTTGCATGAGTCTTAAAGATTCCCAAGAGCTGGTGAGTTGTTGCGTAACTTCTTATTTGATGGGAAATTAAACGGAATTTGCCCTCACCGGGGTTATTTAGAACGCACAGGGCTCAAAGAGTTAATGGAGATGGGCTTGCTGTTTCCGTCTGGTTCTGGTCTTTATGCCACCTTAAGCTACCCAGCTGTTGGTTATGACTAGATGAAATCCACATTTGTGTTTTTACCTGAAAGGAAAACCTGAATTTTGCTAAATGACAAACTGAACCATGTGTCAAGACACTACAATACACTGAAACTTAAAGGAATAGGCCACCGTTTTTACATAGCGACATATGTTCTTACCTTACCTTAGACTAGTTGATATGTACC
>JAPMNP010633193.1:0-10663 GCA_029874935.1 Atherina boyeri
TATGCTGCTCTCCTCTCTCCCCCTGACAACCGTTATGGATCCGATCTTTGTTATGGATCTGATCGTTTGTTTGAGCACGTGGTTATACAAGCTCGGTAGAGTTAGCACATATAACTGTTAGCCGGTTTAACGGTCGTAGATGGGCGATACATATTATTAATTACGAGTATTTAATTATTCAATGAAATGCTCAAATCACAAGTTTGCTGTAATGTTATGTCGTCACTACCGGTAAGTGCAAAACGTTAGTGTTCAACAATTTGCCACGATAGTGTGCACTACAGAAGTAAGTGCTTAGGGCACACTATGCACTACATTCCAGTGCAATTACCAAAGTGCGCTGATTGAGACACACCCTATGTTTAATTCGATTACTCGATTAATCGATCAGGATATTCGATAGAATACTCGATACTAAAATATTCGATAGTTGCAGCTCTAGTTGTGGCACTTGGGCTATTTTTCCTGTATGAATATTTTTTCAAGAATTACCTTGATAGATAAATAATATGGAAGACTGTTTATACAGCCAAAATTACTTGCAGTGAACAAAGTCTGCAAAACATATCTAATTACAACTTAACATCTCATTTCATGCAAATATGCAATAGTAACTGGAAGGATTTTTTTTTAATTCATGTAATTTCAGTTTCATTAATTTCATTGATTGAATTGGTAAAAAGAAAAAAGATAGCGTACATAAGTAACGAGATATATACTAACAAAGGCAAATAATCAACAAAATTCAGGACCAAGAGGTATAGCCTACTTTATAGGAGCAAAACACTTAAGGACATACACATTCATTTCCATCACATGTAGTCTATAAATAGCTGTAATATCCAAATGACTTAGGATGACAATTAATCCATGTCAGTTTTTCAGTGATGCCATTTAGCCTGATGCGTCACATTTGATGTGTAAAATCAGCATATCTATTAGCCAAAGCTATAAGTTACACATGTGTACAACACATGCACCTTTCTTCAATTCAATCTTTGTCATATTGACAAAGGTCTCAATCTTGAGAGTAGGTCATTTTTAAGTATCAGTTAAGCTACAGCTTTTACTGCAGGAGGAGAACGAGGCAACTTCATGTCTTGTTAGCATCACCATTTACAGAATGTGACCCATATATGTTATGCATTACGGAAAGATAAACAGGAAATTCATGTTTAGCTACAGCTTGTTTTATACCTTCCAATGAGTACTCCTTCTGTTATCCACCTTGTTTGAACTGCTTCTAGATAACCAATATTTTCTTAGTATAATTCTGAATCTTTATGTACTCCACTAGAAAATAGTTTAAGAATCATCTTGGCAGGAATCTAAACAATATTTTACATTTTTGTAAAATGTGTTTTTGGTCCAAGCCAGCTATCTATAGAAGCAGCACCATGACCTAGTTGAGCATAAATCAAGCCAAGACAGGATCAGGGTCATAAAATTCACAAGCTCTTGAGGGTGAGGGGTGTAAGGTGGGGGGTGTTCAAGGACAGCAAGAGTTTCATCTTGCCCACCATTGATGGTGTAGCTTTCCTGTGGAGTGGCTGCCGACACCTACATCTGACCTCGTCATCCCACTGTGACAAAGGAACATTGACTGCCTCCTGGCATAGACAAGATCACTACATTTTCCTACAGTTCAAGTGTGTCTACATCATACATAAGTAAACCACCAAAACAAAAATCTAAGTCATATAAAAGATGTAGTATAAATAGCTTCATTTTCAATAGCACCAGAACTTTTTTCCACCAAGACCTGCAATGACTTTGTCAAATTCTTAACAAACGTTTGTCATCGGGTGTTTTTCCAGAGCCACTGTAAACAGCTGTAATTAAACTTCTGCTGAAAAGAGACGATCTAGACCAGACACAAATGAACAAATGATCATTGAAAAATCCATTTATCAGTTAAATTACTTTTTAAAACAAAACAACTGCTATGAAGTCTTCCAGTCCGGTTTTAGAAAACTCCACAGCGCTGACCAAAGTAATTTATGACATTTGTTTGAATACAGATGGTGGAAAAATTTTAGCATTAGTTTTACAGGATCTCAGTAAAATATTACTCAAAAACAGCTGGAGTACTGGCTGGGTCTCTCAGGCATGGTACTAAGCTGGTTCAAGAAGTACTTAAAGAACAGGAAGTACTTTGTGTCAATAGGTAACTTTACATCTGAGTAAATGGGAATTACATGTGGAGTTCCCCAAGATTCCGTCCTAGGACCTCTTGTGTTTAACATCTACATGCTCCCACTTGCACAGGTCATAAATAGTTACCATAGCTATGCAGATGACACAAATATATATTTCACTGTCACCAGGAAACCACCCTGTATAGGCTCTCAGTAAATGCATGAAGGAAATGAATATCTGGATGTGCAACAACTGCCTTCAGTTGAACAAAAACAAAACTAATGGTAATTGTCTTTGGAGCCAAAGAGAAACAGTTAAAGGTTACCGCAGAGCTTCAATCTGTACCTAAAAACCACCAACCAGGCCAGAAATCTGGGTGTAGTGATGGACTCGGACCTAAATTTAAAAAACAAATTAAAGGCAATCACAAAATCAGCCTACTCCGTTCAGCTTCTATGCTCCACGTGTCTGGAACAAACTCTCAGAAAGCCTCAGATCAACTGAAATGCTCCAAACTTTATCTAAATCCAGGTAAAGACCCACCTGTTCTCAGCTGCATTTGAATAGTTTTTTTTCTTAAATTCAAATCCGCACTGCTTCTTTAAAACTTTATAAACAATATTCTTAAATTTCAAATTATGCTTTTATCTTCTTTTTAGTGCATGTTCTGCTCCCTGCTGTCATTCTTTTAATGTTTCATGTAAAGCACTTTGAATTGTCTTGTGCATGAATGGTGCTATACAGATAAACTTGCCTTGCCTAAGAAGGCAGCTCCATTCAATGACATTCAGAAGCTCATCATGATCATGAGCCTTCAGCAGGCCCCAAACAACATTTTGTTGTATTCAGTATTTAGAGACCTATCAGTGCCCTGTACTGGCATGGTGTGGTTTTAGGTATGATCCCGTTAAACAATTATAATTCCTAATGATGAGTTATATCAGATAAAGAGTACAACCAAATTGAACACTTTCATGCACTTGACATGTGTGACTTTGTTAAAAGGTTTAAATTTATCAACTGGCCTTACTCACTCTGATTTACTGAAGCTAGTCAGTGACAATTGTGATAGACCAATGTTTCTCAATCCTGGCTGTCTGGATTGTTTTAGAAGTCTCCATACTACAGCACACCTGACTAAAATGGATGGCACATTAGCAGGCTTGCAACGAACTTGGCGTGCAGTTAAATTAATTAACATCAGGTGTGCTGGACTTGGACAAAACTCAAACATCCAGGGCAGTGATCCCCAAGGACCAGGATTGAGACATACTGTGATAAACTGATTGTTCACAGATCAAGTAATGTTTTTTCTTCTTTGACTTTTTTCCAAACACTTAATGACATTCAGATGATTCTGTGAGCTAAAGCATCTTGTAAACATTTCTGACGATTTTTCTGCTCACCACCAGATTAGAGAAACCAATCAGCTTCAGAGGATGGATAAATTCACAGACTCGGTCAACGATTCAGGACATTAAGACATTGCAGCTTCACTGCTCAGAGCGGCACAATTAGTCTCAAGCTTAATTTCATAATCTTAAACAATTAGCTAATGTAAAAGTTAAGTCATAGCTTGCTTAATCTGGTTTTAATGGGAGCAAACAGGCATTTATAGTTTACTGAGCTCTTTTATCTTCCCAAACTAAGTACAGATCATTACATATACACAACTATTGTTTATAAGCTGTATGGCTTTTTCTCTTTATTTTTTTTTCTTCTTTCTAATAATAACCATTATCGAACACTGGGACAGCCTCTGTGCCTCTGCATTAGAAGCACAATAGATGCTTTATCTTTGCATCAGTCTCTTCGTGGACACAATCACAGGCTCCTTTCTACATCTCCCCCTCCTCACAATTTGCCTTGCAGACAGAGAAGACTCACTGAGGTGAGGGAAATTGAGTATCCGAAGAGAATCATATTAGACTGGCTGCAGGTTAGTGATGAAGGCAAGACGTGAAGTGGAAAATAAAGAAGAGGAGATGTCCCATGCCTCCACATAGAGCAGAGAGGCCCAAGGGGACTTGATATGACACACCAACAGCCCCAGACAGGGATTTAGTGGCGTGTTGGGCTTTTGTGCTACATTATTATCAGGCAGTGATCCACCAGGCACATGGGCAGCTCTGAATCTCTTCAGAAGGGAGCAGTCTATCCCCCTCCAGTCTCCCTCCCCATGCTGTTACCACTATTCAGACAGACTGAGGCTTAGCTGGTGTTATTGAAATGCTACTGAGGGAACATCCTGCTTCACTTATGCTTGAAAAAAAAAAACTTGAGAATGACAGAAAGGTAGAGGTACAGTGCTTAAAGAAAAGGCCGACTCCTTTACATCTCACTGCACTAGTATGTTTGGCAATCAGAATAGGAAAACACCCATCATGTGAATCAGCTGGCACAATAACAAGCATTTGCCCCTTTCATAGATTCATCCTCAGAGGACAGTTTTCCCTGCCTTTGTCCACCTTTATTGTAAACTGTGAGAGGTGATTTTGCTTGTCTGTAGATAAGCATGCAAGATAAGACGGTAAACTGGATGCTTGTTGCCATCTGTCTAATCTAAACTTGTGTGGCTTCTGTCTATCAGCTATGGAGCCAGGTATCAAGCACCTTCCACTGATCATGAAAATTTGTACTGGAAAGATCAGTATCTTAAGGTTCCTGTTTATCCCTGCTGCAATCGTCAGAATCACACATTGAACAAATTGATAGCTTCTGACATCACCTTTATTCCAGGCGTATGAGATAAGGTTATCTTGGCAACACATTTAGCCAGGTTGGCGGCAATTTTGGATGTTTCCACAACACAGCAAAGAAGCGAAACAGAGTGGAGTGGCACATGGTGACCAAGACTTAGGGTGTGTGGCATGGAGAGCTGACGGACAGGCCGCTGATGGATTAGGTGGTAAGCCTGGAAGAGAGCTGCCCTTTCTAGATGGAAGCCTGCCTGTTGCACTGCAGTGATTAAAATATCAAACTGAAGGGTGGGGAGAGTACTTAGGCTCTCACAAAAAAAAACAAAAAAATCAAAACAAGTGTTGCAGTACAGGAGTGATTGAGCAAAATAAGGAATTAGATGTGGAACCGTGTGGCTGCAAAGTTGATGCTGTTAAGAGTATCATAGGTCATCGACCCAGCAGCACATCAGGTGATCAAATCCAACATTCAGAAAGCCATTTGAAAATAAATCACAAGATTCTTATTTTCACTGAAGCACGGGGAAAAGAGTGAGTGCGCAAGTGAAACGCTCAATTGTTTGCTCTTGGTAACCTAAAAAGTGGTGTTAGTGTGACAGCAATATCTGCTGCATAATTTATGTGCTCACCCTTCTGGCTGAAGGAGCTGCATCTGTCAACAATTTTAGAGTAAATCTATATTAGTATTTAATTATTTAGATTTCTACCAGTTTATGACCCACTGCAGAATAACACAAACATTTCTGTTGAGGGGCACAGACAAGATGACAAAAACCGGTCAGACATAACTACCTCTAACCCAAGCTACTTTCACCAAGAGGATATGAAAACTCCTGTGTGACCTGCAAAAAAAAAAAAAATCAATAAACCAAGACAATGGTTTAATTTGGTTTAATTTGTAACTGAAACTTTGGTTAAACCCAAGGGGCAACTCCCGGCTTTTAAAGATGAAGCCAATTCTGAAGTGCTAAAATTTGCAGTTCACCCCTCATCCGCTACGGGCTGGCTCCAAAACATTGAAAGTCCCCATAGACTCCCATGTTAAAAAGGACAACTTCACAGCAGAAATAAACATGTTTACAGCCTGGTACAAAAGTCCATTCTCGGCTGAATAGGTCAAGTTTACCTTCGTAACAACACTGAGGGGGTAGAATTTTGTTATAACTCACCAGTTTAGATGGTATTTAATCTTGAAATTGCGCAAATTGAGGGGCATGGCCTATTGATTGACAGGCGAAAGATGGCTAGCACTAGCGGCTATCGGTATGCTCCCGCTTTTAAATGTACAGCAAAATCCAGCTGCACGGAGAGGCAGAGGGGTGCAGATGAGCACAACCTTGGTTTTTAGCCGGCTATCACTTGCGCCTTAGCTTTAGCTCGCCTATGACCGTTAGTTCCCGTTAGCTCCGGATTAGCTCTTAGCTACAGGCAGCTTGTGTCAATCATCCGCTTCCCCGCTCACAGCTACCCTCTCAGCTACACCTCTTTTCCCATTTCTGTATTTTCCGGCAGTGACGAGATGCGTGTACTGCCGAGGCGGCAACAGAGGGAACCTCCCATTTGGCTTCAAGTCTTCTATTAGCAAACGAGGAAGAAGCTGTGTCCATCTATATTAAAAGTCAATGGTTAAACCCTAAAAGGAGAGTAAATTTGTGCAGGAACATCCCTGCAAAAGTTGAAACATACTCTGCAGAAGTTAGTCTGGCTTTCGCCAGCCTGATCTGACAGTGGTTTAATTCCGCCCAGCATATCAGTCTGGATACCAACACATACAATTTGGCTGCAGCCGATCCAGTTTTTATGGAGCCAATCACAAACGGGCTTATCCGCCTTGCGCGCTTTTGGTAGGTTTAAAACGATGACGTCAGAGAACCGACCTTTAAAGTCGGACAAGCAATTTTTGTTTACAATAGTCATAGCAGCCACCAGAGCACAGCTATCCGTTGACGCCGCTGTTGCTGCCGTTTTAAAAGATTTGAAAGGCAAGTTTTCTTTGAAAACGGAACAGAAACTTGAACTGGAAGAATTCATACAAAAGAAAGACATGTTTGCCTTACTACCAACCTGTACATAACCCGGATCGATGGTCTGATTGGTGAATGCTCTATCCAATTGTGTTGGTCACGCCTCTTGTGCAGTAGAAATTACATGGCAGACTCTCTAGACTAAATTCAATCTAGAACTTAGTCTGACGAAAGCCAGGCTATGCAGACGTTACATTTACTGAGAGAACCAGGCAGTAAGAATGCACAATGTCATTCTTTCTCAAAATTTTCACCATGCAGGTTGTCGCTCTGAGGTTCTCATTTCCCATTGCAAAGGAGATTTCTAAAGGTTTTAACACATAGACAGAGAAAGAGGAGAAGAAAGCCACTTGATTTCATCAAGCTTATAAAAATAGTTATCCAGTGGCTCTAGACCTAAATGAATAGCCAGCAAAGCATTCAGAATTACCCATGGTTGAGGGGAGCATATCCTACCTCCTTCGTCCAAATGCATCATTGGACTACATAAGCACAAGCAGACTTTTGGTGTCCTTGTTCTAACCTGCAGCCTCGGTGAGCATATGGTGCCCTCCAGCGGTCCTCAGAACTTTTTTTCTGACCTGGAAATGACGTTTAGAAGTCGTATTTTCTGACCCCCGAACTCGGGGTCCTATGAAAAACTACTACATGTTGTCATTTCCGGCTGAATCATCTCAGAACGACAAGTTCCAAGGCCTACTGGAACGCACCATTAGTTTTGCTGCACATGAAACAGTTTTCAAAGTGTCGCAGGTTCTGGTAAGAACAGTCCTTAAAGGTTGAATATGGTGTATGAATATGATAGCGACATCTACTGTGTCTAGGTTGTAGTTACAACAATACAAAGACATTTCCAGCCACTGGGTCGCCAGGTTCGCGGCCGATATGTGACGTGACCAGCCGGCATCGTGTCCAGTGACAAATGTATTGTAGAAGTGTTTAACTGACAGCTAACGTTAGCCAAGTTAGCAAGCGAGTTAGCTTACTGATCCAGGAAGAAAGTAGCAGTTTCCGTGTGTGTTTTGATGCCGTGGAAATTTTCTATGTGGGTCCATCTAGTGTAGCTTCTCCTAAATTTACTCTAGTTTCTGGTCTTCTCCAGTCTCTCCTCTTCTGATAATATCTCCGGGGCTCTGAAGCAGCTGCTTGACTTGCAGACTGCACCATTTTTACCAGTGCCAGCCAAGCTGTGGCAAACAAATTGTTGGAACCCAGAGACGTATTCGGCAAACTGAAATGGCGGCCACTATTGGCTGGTAGATGTAAACATAACGGCATTATCGTGCCCACTAAAATTATCATTTTATTTGAATTCAAATTTAATTTTTCAAGGCCATGCTGTACTTTCACTTTGTACCCCTCTAAACGCCCCATGGAGGTATTATTTTCAAAAATATATAGCTTTTTATTAAATTGCTCCATATTCAACCTTTAAGCTTACAGCACATTTCTTAGCCAATAAAATATTTGCTTTTATCCTATGGCTCAAGCAAGCAGCCCTCTCTCTTTGCAGGCATAAAAGTTCAGTTCATGCACCAGCCAATGAACTATGTCTATAAGTGGAGGATTCCACTACGGGGGAGCTCACAAATAAACTCAGACCTACAAAAACCTCAAGATTTACACAGAATGTAAACAATGAACACAAAGACAACAAATGAGGCAAGTATTTGGTTTTAAAATGTTGGGGAAATAAAATGATTGAGAGCTGGCAAACTGTAAAATTGGATCTAATGCAACCGAATCAAGGAAGTTAGATAGACTCCCTCACATTTGCCCCTAAACATCCGCTTCCTGTTACCTCCATAATACATCTCATATAAATGTAGCCTTAATTTTAGAGGACATGCACAACTGAGACTTGATATATATTCAGCCATTATAAACACATGTAAATTATTAAAAGCAAATAGCCTACATTACCTGTTAAAGAGGGCTGAACAATGGCTACCTTCGCCAGCTGCAGTACAGCATGGAGAAGTTACAATACAACCTTTATCGGTCTCAAACTATCCTAACTGGTAGCTTATTTAGAAAAGTCTCGACAATTTAGCATCTCACAATTTGGAACTTCAGGTGAGTTGCATGACAAGAGCCACCATTATCAGCTTCTATTCACTGATTGGCTTCTTGCATAGAGCTTTGTTGATATGACGGGTTGACACTGGCACAATATAGATTATGAAAGAAACTTCTTCAAATCAGCTGCTTAGTTTTTCCATTACCAAAAAGGTGCATACAAATGACTTTAGATGTAATCCTACTAGGCATGTAACGATGCATCGAGAATCGGTGAAAAAATCGTCTCAAACTGGTTTAAATATAAATCGATTTAGAAAAACAGAAACATTGATTTGCAATGGCCTCAACCTAAAAGAACTTTTGATCATAGAAGGATTTGCGATCATTTCAATAGCATGTTATAATTATTATTTTGTTGTTGGGTAATAAGTTCTGTTAGTAAGACTGTTACAGTTTGATACAATGACATAAAGGCAGACGTTCCAATAAAAAAAAAACAAAAAAAAAAAACATACCTGGCAATAAAATGACTACAATTCATTTTGTTGGAAAAGAAAAGCGTAAAAAATAGTTCTTGTTAGGCCTGGGCGATAAAACGATAACGATATATATCTCAAAATAACATTTTCTCGATAGAAATATGAAACTTTTGCGATAGAACTCATTTGTCCAATATTTTTGAAGTAGACGTAAGAATAGCCAATCAGAATTAAGTTGCGCTGTGCCGAACCAATCACTGGCAAGGCAAGGCAAGTTTATTTGTATCGCACAATTCATGTTACAAAACAATTCAAAGTGCTTTTGGAACAGACCCACGTCATGCTAGGTTGACTGTTACCTACAGCACTTGTGAATTAGCCAGCGGTACTCATGTGGATTTCTGCGCTGCAGGAGCCGACCCAGCAGCGGAGAACTTTAATGTTCTGTCTGATGAACTTCAGCGTTACATCATATGAGGAAAAAAAAATTAAGAGACACAGCAACATAACAAATGCAATCGCTTACTGTCTTGCTAAAGACACGCTGACAATAAACACGGTGGAAAATGTCGGATTTAACCAGCTAATTAAGGTAATTGATCCTCGTTACCAACACCCCGCACATAAACATTTCTCTCAGACACACTATTATAATAAAAAGTCTGACTGATAATTTGTTGTTAGTTCCTAGCTAATTTATTTGATATTGACAAAAATTTGTCAATTTTGTCTGTTCTGTAAAACTTGAAAACTTTAAATTTTATTTTTAGAATATTCTCTTTTGAAATTTGAAAGCTTATGCCTTCACTTTTTTAGTTTGTAATCTGAAAGAGTGGTGTTTTGAGGCAATAAAGTAGGGGAAAGGAAAATACAAAGCTAAAAACTGACACTCGACCACACTTTGTTCTCAACAATCTCTCAGCACTCAGAATGAAGCTGTGAAAGTTGTCATGTTCCTTCAGTACACCTGTCATGTTTAACCTATGACCGTAAAGAAATATTTCAATCCAAACAAGCAGCTGATGATTTCACATCTCACTTATGAGCATTGCAACAGAACATTTTAAATTTGACAAATAGTGATTTGATTTATATTGTGATATATATCGATATCGCCTGAAATTAAAAAAATATATTGTGAAATGAAAGAATCCTATATCGCCCATCTCTAGTTATCGTGAATATACTAAAATCATGAATCGAATCGATTTGAATCGTGGCTTGAGAGTAGGGGTGGGCGATATAGCCAAAAAATGATATCACGATATTCATCTACAATATCACGATAACGATATCACAG